>JAFFZH010016048.1:78632-152020 GCA_018420115.1 Euura saliciscinereae
AAACGAAAAAACAAGGAACCAAAAATCTAATCAAGTGAGGATTGAATATAAATAAGATTTGTAGTTTTTATCCTCAACACGCGTAACACTTGGCTCATTACTGTTAATTAACGCGGAATACGATTGATACTCTGTTTTTCTCATTTTTCAATGGATCGTGAAAATAATAATTAAAAAAAAATTATTGTAGCGATAAAGCTATTCTTCTTTCACAATGAATGATTATCGATTAGTATACGCCTATTACAACTTTTGTTTTTAATGATCTTATTTTTGTCATAAAAATTTTCCCTTTCTTTGACTTTTACAACTGTTTTTAAAATTGGTCATACTTTGACCGCATGATGGAACACAATTTTTTGCACACCTGATGAACATAAGAAAGTGCCAAAGATTAAAATAGATAATTTTTTATGATATATTTATTACCGCGAGTGAATGTGCATTGGTATATAATGGAATCAAATTCCATTAATAAAAAAAAAAAAAACCATCGACTCGGTAATAGAAATGATTTTACCTAATAGTATATAGAAGAACGTTCGACAATTTAGGAGATACAATAGAGGAGAAAAGTGAAGAAGAAGAAGAGAAAAAAGTGTCAAAGACAGGAGAAACCGTGTGAAGATTGAAGAATGACTATCAAATCTTCAATCGTTATAAGATAATGTTCTCACGATGTTTTATGGTATATATCCCTTAAACAAAATCAACGAATAAATTCATCAACGTGGATGTCTGTGACACCGTGAATAAGAAATTGAGAAAGTAGGTACATCGGATATTTCATCGACACGAATAACTAATTGAATTAAAAAGAACGAGAGATCATAATTACTCATTGGATTCACGTCGTCAGTTCACTAAAAAATGAAATCTCATTGCCATTTTTGATTGAATTCAATCTAGTTGCCACAGATGGAAAATAGAATGAAATAAAAAACGCAAAAAATTACCATTGAATGTAAATTTTGAATAATTGCTGCGCAGAAAAGGAACTCAAAAATCGTTGCGGTGACTTAATCCTTACAAATTGGTCTGTAATCTCGTTACGGGATTAGCCCGGCTTTGGTTTTCTTCTACGAGCCTTTGCACCGGCTATTTCGACTACAACACCGCACACACGCGGAGTTAGGAACCTGACTTTTAGTCAGCTAGATGCTGGAAGCCAGTGGCTCTAATGGATCGACTACCGTTAGGGTCTTTCGGCATTATCCCTGATTTCCACGCCACCCTTTTGATACTTACCTTCACCCTGCACCACCGACTCTGCTGACTTAAAGTCACTGAACAACGCCGCTACTTACGTTGTCAGGAATTCCGAATTCGAACAAACTTCGTGCATCTATTTTGATTATTAATCAGCTCGAAGAATGAAAATGAAAAGAACCACCGTGGGATTAAAAAAATATTTTTGGTTGTAGAAATTCTTCTGGAATAACCATAATCCCTCTCTGGGGATTGTAAGTAGGTCCGAAGGGTCGAGAGTAGTATTGGGTCTTGGAATATTTTTTTCTTTCCTCCGGTTATAAGTGGACGAAGAAGATCGGATAGCAATAGAGGCAGAGGTAATAAGGCGCTTATCGTAGTATCGTAACCACGGGGGTTCCTCATCTCAGAGTTTCTCTCTGTGACTCCCTGTGCTGGCTCGGGCACCCGACAAACCTGAGAAAACCCGATCATCTCGAGCTCTAGTGTATTGGAGGGATTCCTGCGGTTTTTATCCTCACTGTTAAAAATATCTTGAAAGTTCTTATACAAACAGGAATGAAATTTACAAATCTTGCTGATTGAAATGAAATTCATATAAAACATCTTGAAATTTCATGTTTGTGTCTTAATATTGAGAAGACATACCGAATTTTCAGTCACTGTATCTCAATATTGATACGGTTCTGTTAAATTTATGAAACTGTTTTGGAGATTCAAAACATATTGAGATTCTTTTTTAGTTTTCAGATTAAAAGCTTGAAATTTTCATTTTTTGGTTCTTTCCGCAATATTTTATGATCCGATTCGGCAATTATTGCAGTGAAAACCGATTTTTAAATGAAATTATCATGAATTTTCATATCATATGAGTATTCAACCGAATTTTCAAAACATTCTGTATATAGAATTTAGTATAGTCTTGGCTATGAAATGTCAGAATGATTTCGGATTTTCAATACTGTTGGAGAAATTGAATTTTAATATACAAAAAGTATACGTTGATTGCTTCACATACATTTTTATGAAACTTAATACAGAAATTTACACAACTCTGATTATCAGGACGTCAGTTTCTCATAAATTCAGAAAGAATAATGTCGGATAGGCAGTGAAAAAAAAAAACTAATTTATTTATCTGTTAATGAACTTTGGTCAATATACATATATATATATATATGTGAATGGATTTTGGATACCGTGCAATAAGAGGAACGGAAATTATGTACATGGAGGACGAAATTCCCCTCCCGATTCCCGCACTCTCAGGCTATACATAGATCTGAAAGAGTAGAGAGGGATGGTCCTCAGTTTCACCCCCTTGTTCGCGGTTACGAGTCCTGAATTTCCCCCGAGGATGGTACAAGCTTTCTTCCCCCCTCCCTCGTTGTATCCCGTGGGATATCATTAATCAATCCCTCCTCTTCCCCGAATGCTTTGAGGGCCTCGTTGCTCGCTCCCTCTCTCTCTCACTCTCGAACTGGCGCAGGCCGCCATTATGGAACAGTTGCGTGCGCGACGCACTAATTAAAACCGGGAAATGAATGCTTATTATACTTTGAAGCCCTCCATAGTTCGGACTGTTGGAGTTTTTTTTTTTCTCGTCTCTTTTTTGTGGTGAAAAACTGTTGCTTTTACCTATCTTTCATCCTGAAGCAATGAGACTAGAATCGAGTAACCGATTTTTTGAGTTAAACAATTTTGTTTGTACAAAATACTAATTTGTGATTTTTTCAGATTTCAAAATTTTATGTTCAAGAGATAGAAAAATCCGAACTATGACCTATTTTTTGTCTGGAAACTATATTCTTCTGCGAACGAAATGAGCCCAAGTCGATCTCCCTACGACCAACGTAGCCGGAGTTATGATTTTTCGAAAACAAAATGCGCCAAAACGAAGTTGTTGAGTAACTTCGAAGGTATTTGGAACATGGAAAAAAAGCTCTGTCAGATTTTTTTCGTTCACTACAAACTACGGTTTTCGAGATCGACGTAAAGATCAGAAAAATTGTCCACGAGATTATCTAACAGCGTTAGAAATTTGATTTACGATCTATTATATCCCGCAATGGCGTGACGAAAAGTGAACAAACAAGGCTGCATTTGGTCCGGGAACCTGTTAGAGTGTCCGGAGCAATGCTCACTTAGGCTACTTACAATGTGTTCGTAAATTTGAGGTAAAGGTAAACCGCAGACCGTTGCAGGTCTTCGAGCGTTCGAAATACCTGTCTGATGTCTCCTCGTCTCGTCTCCTCTTCCTCGCCCATAAATTACTTAGTATTCAAGATATTCACGCGTCTGAAACGAACTTGGCCGAGAGATTTTGCGGTGAGAAGGACTCGTGGAATGACCGCTAATGGGACCCTAGGGTGCCGTAACGGAAACGCCCATGTCCATTCTTCTTTTCTATACCGAAGATCTTTTCTTCAACTGGCTTCTTACAGTTCTATGATTCCCTCAAAGTGCTGCACCTAGAGAACCTAGAACCCTTTTCGCAGACCGACACTCCCGAATACACGAACATTTCCTGAGGGAATATTGCTAAATCGGTAATTTTACTGTACAGGTATATTCGCTTTTTTGTATTGAGTAAGTTGAAACAGGATGAAACAATAATATAATTATTTGAACGAGTAGCCAGCTACTTTTTCATGGTGGCCACTTTTTTGCGGAAAAACAATTCCCTGACATTTCCCTGACCTAAATATAATATTTCCCCGACTGAAATTTGGACGAATTAGTGGTTATTCAAGTATGTAATAATAATGCTCTAAA
Source organism: Euura saliciscinereae (assembly GCA_018420115.1). NCBI lineage: Eukaryota > Metazoa > Arthropoda > Insecta > Hymenoptera > Tenthredinidae > Euura > Euura saliciscinereae. The sequence goes on from JAFFZH010016048.1 coordinate 82,617, forward strand.
TCCATGGTGAAAGAAAATTATTTTTGAGAATATTTTTGATTGTATAAATGCTTTTCCCTGACTGTTCTTCGGATTCCCTGACATTTCCCTGACTTCCCTGACCATTTTTCGAATTCCCTGACTTTTCCCTGATTCCCCTGTTTTCCCCGACGAGTGGCCACCATGTTTTTAAAGCTTTGAAGCTTCTAAACGTTGAATTTACAGAAATAATGAATTTGGTACCCAGTTTCATGTAGAATGGAAACACAATGCAATATTTTTGCGACGAAAACGCGATTTTGTTAAAAAAAAAAATTGTGTCTTTACCCTCATTTTTCATTTATCAAATGTATGTTGTTACGTCTTATAAGAGAATTAATCAATTTTATACCCCAGTGGATGCGATACGATCGATAAAGAAGAAACGAGGATGGGTAATAAAATATCTAAAGAATTGTTATTTCGCAAAAAAAAATCAAACCATGACAGCTAATGTGAGTTTCACGCGAAGGCGCCACGTCAAATCGTAGCAAAGATGATTTTGAAGGATGATATCGTTTCCCATGGGCTCCGCGATACTCTAGGATCAACTCTCAGAGTCTAGACAAGCTTCGGCATCGTTGTACCTATACAGTCTGTATGTAGATACCTCAAACTTCATGACGTAACTTTCTTAGAAATCTGTCTACGAAGATTCTGTTCCACCGATTCCCGCACATCTCGATCGTCAAGATAACAAAATTTTCTATACAACCGTCAGAAAAAAAATCAATCGATATTGGTAATATTTTCCAACGTGTATGAGGAGAGTCGATGATCCCGCCGATGAGCGGCCATTGTGTTATATCGGTAACACAGCCAGCACCCAGGGTAGGGTTTTCGGAAAGATCCAATCACTGGACCCTCATTCTTTTAAGACTGGTGCCACAGCCGTCGAGTATATGAGACAGGCGCGTGATACTCCGAGAAGAAATCTAGAAGGGGAGTAAAAGAGAAGAACGAGAGAAAGAGAAAGAGACAAGGGTATAGCACATCAGAGGGCGGAATGGAGAACCGGAGGGTTGCTCGGAAAGGATCATTAATCAACCTCCGGTCGGTCCAATCGCGGCTCGCCTTCTAACCTCTCTCGTTCCGCTATCGGGTCCCCCTTCTATTTTTTTTTCATGTATCCCCCTAGTTCTGTCGAACCCCGGAGATCCTGTTCGTCTTCGTGTTTTATCTTGGGATCGGAGAATAATGAAACGCATCAGGGACACGAGTCGCGGATTTTTTTTATTCGGTGCATGAATCGAGTTTCTATTTTATTTTCGGGGATCGATTACCGTTCGAAAATTGACTTTTGACATACCTATATTCGAACGGTCTGAATTTCGAAATCGAGTTTATGATATGACCTTTTCGCGATTCTCCACGGTTGATATTACGATTTATACCTCGGTTGAAAGATCGTGTTCTGGGATAACAACGAATATACAGGATTTTCATACCACGATTCGTGTATTACAGGATCTACCCATAAGCCCCTGCGCTCTTTACAACTGAGATTTCTTATCTCTGTTGGGTATTAAGTAGGCGTTGCACTCGCTCAAGCCGCCTCGGGTTCTTATTTATTATTATCCTCGTATGCCTAACTGTGCATGAGATAATTCGTCCTCCATGCGGTACCTGCACGCCATCGTGAGATCCGTGTGAAGCGGGGCTTGTGAGATTTTTACTCAATACGTATCAGGGTGTCTTCTGAGTTTTTAGGAGGGGGAAACGAAAAATAGTTGAACCTCGATTGTCTAGTTTGGACAAAATGCCAGACATGAACAAAAATTGAACACGATTAACTGTTAAATAACCAAATTTTATGGAAAAATATTCAGAATTAGATTTTTTTTCGATCTCACTGCGAAATGAACTATTTGAAAAATGTGTGATTCTAATTCTTAGAGTCCAAGAGACGTATTGATGAAAAAATAAACGACTATTTGTGACCAATACTTTTCTTACAGTGTTTAAAAAAAAATATTAAATTTTGTTAGACGGAAAAATCCAAAAATTTTTGGTCCAAAAAACATGAGTCTGTGAAAAATGACAGACATTGAGATAGAGAAATCAATGAAGCATTTAGACCGTTAAAAATCTGAAAGTTGAACGGAGACTTGAATAGTTATGAATAAAAATTGGAAAATTAAACAAAAAATGGGAAACGAAGGAAAAATTGAACGTAAATTGAAAAAATGTAATTAAAATTGAAAAATGAATCGAAAAATGGGACAAAAATTAAAAAAGCAATTGAAACTTTAACATAAACTGAAAAATGGAACCAAAATTGGAAATTGATGAGTGAATGGAAAAATGAATAAAAAATTGAGAAATGAATGAATAAAAAAAAACATAAATTGAAAAATGGAACAAGAATTCAAAAATTAACGAACAATTGAACATGAATTAAAAAATAGAACAAGGATTGAAAAATGAATGAACAATTGAACATGAATTGAAAAATAAATGAACAATTGTACATGAATTGAAAAATGGAACAAAAAATGAAGAATGAATGAAAAATTGAACATGAATTGAAAAATGAAACAAAAATTGAGTAACGGATAAAAAAATGAAGCTGTTTTGGGTTCTGCTTCCGTTTGGCCTAATTCCTTCGCCGTTATCGAAGCATTTGATACCAAGATTAAGTGTCGAAACTCCTCAATCCATAAAAATCAATCAGCAGGGGTCCGTATTCCGTGTTTTATTGCGACAGGTATATTGTAGCTAATCAACGCGTAGTCTAAAATCGTTTCTAATTACATTCTTTGTAATTGGACCGACAATAGCGGGGGGGCCATGCGTGTTGGCGTGTTCGGTAATAACAATCGCTCAAACAGTTTCAACGCGGCATATCATACGCACAGACCACATACGAGCTCCGTTCTCAGTATAGAGAACAAAACAAAAAAAAAAAAAAAATTGAACAATCGGATAGATAAAACAGCGATAGCCATTCGAGTCCGGTACCGCGTGGATATTAATATGATAATTAGTCCCATAAGCAAGAGAGAAACACCAAACGTATCAAGACCGGAGAAAAAGAGATAGATAGATATAGATAGATATTTATTTATGTTCCATGGCAATGTTGGAACAATATTTTGTACAGGCACAGATACAGAGAGAGAGAGAGAGACACGAGGAGAGGTAAAAAGAGATAGAGATACGAGCGCGGTGCGAGAACAGCTCAAAGCTTATTGGAGCCGCTTTCTCATTGGCCAGACTCCCACCGCTCGCAGTATGGCGGGTTGTATTTCGGCGCCGCGACGCGCCACAGTCTGGCGTCCCGGCGTCATGTAACCGCGCCTTACTCAAAATTACGAGATTCGTCACACTATCTTGTTTCCAGATATTTTGAATTTTGCAAATCTGACCTCAGATTCTTGATAAAGATTTTCATCAAAATCCAAATGTTTGTAGTTTTTTTTTCTTTTTGCAGAATATTGAACACGCCGAATTATAATTTCGCTAATCTAACTTCAGATTCGTGATCAGCGCCCCAAAAAACCATGTGATACCAAGTTATCGTAATTTTGATTGTATTTTTTGAAATTTTGTCATTCAAATGATTCGAAAAGTACTGAACCGATCTTTGCCAAAATCTAATCAGTTCTAATCAGACGTGAAACTCGAAATAGTTTGACGTGATTCTCCGGCCCTCAAAACGTTAAGATCCAGTGAAAATTCAACTATCAATTATTAATTCTTACTTTATCATCCATAGATGGTACAAAATTCGTTAAATATTGACAATGAGTTGAATAGAATTTTTGTGAATCAGTAACAAAATTTGAGTCGATCATTATTGTTACAGTGTTGAATGAATTTTGTATTTGCAAAACGATTAATGAGAGTCTGAATAAAATTGTTATGCTCTCTTGATTATCGATCTTGAATTTTTTGTTCATATATTCTTATTTTTACCAGTCGCAGTTATAAATTTTGTAGACGTCTATCCCATCGTGTAAGACATAGACAGAGGTTTACCTTGATGTAAATATACATTTATACGATCCAAAGAGATGAAGAGGCGTTGAGCGAAGAGTCGTAAGACCGGTTTTGTATTCTCCCTACCAAAAAGGTTCGACTAATTACAAGATTCGAGCCAATCTCACGAAGCCGAGGTTGAAAAATTCACCCTCCCCCCGTTTTTATACCTGCCGTGTTCAAGATCGCCATTTTTAGGATCCGCTCGAAATAGTTATCTAGAGACGAAGAATAAAAGCGAAAAAAAAACAGAGTACAGAATCGTTTCTGCGAACTGTTTTTTATCGCAAGATCAAATTAACTCCTCACTTATATCTGTTAGCTCATGGCGCACACCTGCCGTGTGATCAAATACTCCCGGGAAATCGCATCGATCAAAGACACAGATAAATCTTTCAATGTCAAAATATTTCTTCTATCCGGTATTCGCACGATTTTATTTTTCGTCACGGTCTCACCGGAGGTTGAAAAACACGATTCGAAAAATGTCTGGTGGTCCAAAGTCAACCGCGTTTCTATACGATGATATTCAATATTTTCCCCGGTTCGCTATTTATCCGACCCTGGGGACAACTCGATCATGTAGATAAAGAGAGACAAGAATTGACGATTTTTTTTTAAAAAAGAGAAACGCACCTCTGGTCGAAAATGTCGAAATTTCAGACCCTGAGATAGGTGGGTAAATTTGAATCGTCGAAGCACCTGCGACTCGAAAACATGTCCGATATCCGTGCCGCGGTGGGACATAACATGGGGGCAGGTGATCGCCTCGATCCCAACGTCACGAGGGTGACAAATGAAGACGCGGCATCCTTTTGAAGACTCCTTACAAACTGTCCGTTCAGAAGACCCGCGGGCGAGCCAAAAACCATGAACAAGACAGATACAGATACACAAACCCGTATCATCCCGATACGGTGTGGTGATATTCTGATGATCAATGATGCTAATTCACTTTATTCTACGATATCAAGGAGGAAAATTGAACCATTCAATCTACTCTACAGGGTGAATTCCTAACGACTGAACAGTCTGAAGTTGGCTGGAATCGAGACACGAGCTTTCAGCCAGTTGGATCGCGGTTCAGAACTGTCTGAAAGCTTGTTTCTTCATTCCAGCCAATTTTGGACTGCTCAGCCGTAGGAATTCACCCTGTATAGTCTAAAATCTGAAGTGAAAATGCATTATCGATAAAGAAAAGCGACTGCGAAGTGTCACATGCGGCTAGAAGGGATCAAATACCGGGTCCTTTCGGTCTTCCGTTTATTTCAGTGCTGTAGCAGTTTCTGACCCCTGGATTTCCGAGTCACAGAAGTTCAATGGTTTTTTTCGTAAAGACGTAAATTTCGTTAAAAACAGAGACTTGAATAATCCATTCCACGACACTGAAGTAGCCGAGGGTCAGAAACTGCATCTCTGACTCAATTTCATCATAGTGTCATTTTAATGTCATAGTATCAGTTCAACCGAACCGAATTTTCAAATTCATAGATGCGTCCCTGAGTTTAAACCTTTCTTCTTTTTCCCTTCTGCTTTCTTCCCTAAAGTTCGAAGGTATCAGATATACACAATATTTGTTGTCTGGTCGTAGAGTCGAACACCATTAGTCACCTTTGCGGTGCAGCATCTCCTATTTTCTAAGGACAAGAAAATATCCGTTCTACCTATAGAACACGACGAAGGTGGTCGAGGTGTTTATGATAATCCCTACAAGACTTCTTTCTTTATTTTTCTCTCACAACATCTCCACGGTGGTCGTCAAGATGTTTTCTCTGTTATTCTTTCGAAGGGCTAAATATTTACAATATACGATCATCGTCGAAGAAAACAATTTTTCACATTTTTCAAATTGTTTTCTTTCATTTTTCAATTTTATCGCTAAATAAATTCATTACGTCACAAGTTTTCCTCTCCCACTAAAAAGAAACAAAACTTTGAGGGGTCGGTATAGATACTCCAAGGATGAGTTAGTAGTATAGTCCTTGTCGTAAACATGACACTTTGACAGCGTTAAGACACGGGACCACCTTCATGACCGTAGGCCCCTTCTCTTATCTCGGGTCATTCGCCGGCCCACACGCCCTCGCGATATCTAGTATAGGTAGAGCTATGACTATCGATCAGAGATCATCTCTGAAATGAACTATAGGGAGATCTTTCATTTTTTTCGTTTTTTTTTTACAGAAAATTCTGTAGCCATATACCGCGACGGTCATAACGATTTGTCAAATCGCAGGACTCTAAGCCCTCATGATCAATTATTCGTTATCTATAACCCGGATTGTAATATCTGTATCAGGCTAAAATCTTCCCTCCTCCCTCAATTTTATAAACATAATCCCATCGTTTCAAGACTTTGAATTTGGACTCTTTCAGATTGATTATCAGAGTCGTTGAATTGATCTGAATTACTCTGTTTATTTTTTTCTTTCAAATTTCAATTGGGAAAGAAAAGAAAAAGGAATTTCGACCCTAGCGCCATCCCATGTAGCCCATGAGGAGATCTTCGAAAATCTTAGTATACCAGCGGTCGGTTGATCGGGTAAAAATATCTACTTTATCGCCTGTAGCTCACGTATTCTCGACTGAGAATAAGAAGGTGATCCGAGTCGATCGATTGAGAAACAAAAGATTGTTTTCGCCAAAGGAAATTCGATAATTTAAAAATTATTCCGATGTGGGTAGTTTAAAGAAAAACAGCCTACTGTAAAAATTATGATAATCAAAAATGCCCTTCAGGTTCTACAAAAAGCGTCAGAATTTTTTTTTCAAATACACTATCTTCAGATAACGATAGAGGGACTGTAAACAGATTGAAACAACTAGATAGAGTCATTTTTCGTTCTTAGATGTCGATCTAGTTTGATTATAAATCCGAAAATTGATAAATATTAGAAAGGCGTTGAATCTGCTCTACGATAACAAATTGATTGTCTTATTTATGACCTGTGACGTAGATGTTATTTGACCGATTGGTCGAACAGGAAACTGTCAATGTTCATAACGGAAGTTTGACTATAGCGGATAATATCTTCGAGGCCAAGATAATATTAGATCGAAATACAAATCGTATTAACGATTCAAATATCCTAGTAGAACTAATCGATGACTTTCACATATTTCGTTTCACACTTGCATTAGAAAATACAAATATGAGTAGTTTCCAACGGTATAAAAACAATCTGGATAAATGACTGTCAAGTTTCGTTCAGATCCAATTTTAGTCACATTGACGTTAAACATGATTTGTTTAATTCAGAATTAACGCAAGATTAGAAAACAGATTGAAAAAAAAAACAGCTCTAACTGTAGGTATATTTTTTTTTCATTCATCGAGTTGTAGAAAATTGTACGAAAAAACTGTTGTCTTTAATTGACGATAATAGATGACAGATAAAAATTAATTGCTGTTTTAAATTACTGATTTCAATTATTTTTTTCTTCACACATGCACGTGCTGCAGGAAGTACTGATATATTACTACGCCTTACGTAATTTTCTTAGAACTATATAAAAGTCAAATTTGAGTATATGAAAGAATTAACGTCTTTGTAATAATATCAATAATAAATAATAATAAATCGTTGACTTTCAAAACTCCCCAGCAATGAAACCAGCAATGAAACGTAAATTGAACCAGAATTAAGACATTTTTTTTACAAAGAAAAACGAAAAAATATGATGATCTTAACGCGTCACGTGCAGAAAAGTCAAATAATTCGGAATAATTATACAGACATTATGCGAATGCACCAAGTGGTACACTTAGTCAACGTCAGAAAAACTTGATTTTTATATACTTATGTGTATAAGGGAATCACGGATTTTCCTTCCTCGAGAAGAGTCCGATTAAAATCAAGGCTTTCTATTTCGATCCCGGAGCAAACGAGGAGGAAAATTTCTCATAATCTTTATAAAAACTTAGCCGTTCGTTGAGGTAATCAATCACCCAACAAGAAGGAGTATTGAAATTTTTTTTTAACATTGATCCTTTTGCAATTGTTCACAAGCTTTACTCTGACGTTAGTAAAAAAATGAATATAATTAGTGTATCGTAGAATTCCATCCATGTAATGTAATATCAAAATTTCTTCAGATTAAAAAGTAGAAATCAATATCCATGAGAAGTTGCATAATAGTGATTAAATGCAATTTTCAGTTAGTATGAAAATGATAGAAAATAATTTACGCCGATTGTGAACAGCGATTGACAATTGTTTAATTTCAAACGCCCGGTGACGTCACGCAGTATCTCGATCGCCATGTTCTTCATTTGTCCGCAGCGCCATCAGTCTGTGAAGTCTGTACGTCAGATGTAACCGCGAAATTCAAACGCTGAATTGAAAAAAAAAAATTCGATCTGAGTGAAAGCCAGCAATAAAAAATTAGGCGCGTTAATTATAATCGTCAATCAAGAAATGTATGAAACTCCTCTGGTAACTAATATATCTATTTGTTCAGTGGAGCTTATAATGTCAAGTAGCTCATTTCAGCCATATCTCAGTTCTGATGTATTTTAGCATTACTCAGAGAGATACCGCGCTGCAATAAGATTACGCACGTGGGAATTAATAATTTTGAAACGTCTCTGCCTGATAATTTTTTATTCGAAGATATCTTGTAACAATTCTCACAACTATGGTTTCAATCAATCAATTTTTTTACCTTGTCATTGATTCAATCAAATGTCCGTTATACAAGAAAAAATATGTCCTATACAGTATCTGGTATTTTTTTCGTTCGTATTCTATTGTAACTTCGAAGTAAGGATCCATGACAGACAATAAATTATTTCACCCGAGGCAGTTGTTGAATCCGTTGAATTATGACATTATAACGATTCATGTGTATCGTAATAGTATAGCATAGGTAAGAATCTCGATGAAAAATAGAACCGTTACGAAATCTGAGTTGGCGATAAAATATCTAATGAACAAAATTAAGGCTTTTACTTCTTGTTCCATTCATTTATTGTTCTGTTCGCTGTAAGAAGAGTGTAAAAGTACTGAATTTCTGCGTTCTGCCTCATTGCAACGTGAGCATCAGAGAAACAATGGATCCGAAGAAAAAGTTCAGGTTTAATTTGTTATTGTGAAAAAGGAATGCAAAAACTGTGGATATGCGATTTCTTGTAGTCTGACAATGAGACGCGATGACACATTCCAACGAAACGTTTGCCTTCACGCTGCAAATATAGGGAAAACTGTCGCGATAAGATAAGGCAAAATTACTATATGCGAATACAAGATTTCATAGATATAACATGTGTAAATTATTTATGTAGAGACTATGTATACAAGTCTTGCAAGAGTGTCGTCGGAAAGACAGTCACTGTGTGTATCAAGTATACAGGAAAATTGACATAGTTATTAATATTTACTATTCTTGCTTCTTTTGAATGTGGATTCGCACGCAAATCCGCACGAAATTGGAGTAAATCATGAAACCGCACGTGGTTGAAGACTGATGATCAGATTGTAAAAAGTAAACGAAATAAACAAAACTCGTTCACAGGGTTCTATCATTACGAATACGTCAGCTATAATATTTGATATTCACCCAAAGTACGTACGAGGCAAGTCTGTACATACATACGTATACATTTAGCGAATATTTATAGAGGAATACATCGATGGCTCGTAGGTATATAAGATAATAAGAAACTCGTTACTCTTCGGTAGCTGATGATGAAAAAATTTATCTGAGTATCTCATGTGTATCAGCATAGAAGATGATAATTGTCTCGTCATATATCCGCTGTACGTTTCTTATCGAGGGTCGTAACGATACATGAAAAAAGTTATATAATCCCACAATCAGCCACAGGTACAACAATGTGTTTGATTGTTAAAGACCTATCAAGACTTGACGATTGGCGTCAATTGTACAAATGTGTAAAAGATGTCAATTTTGCCACTTTATAACGAAACGAAACACAAAAAGAAAAAGAAAACCATCTCTATTACCAAGTGATTTGATTTATATATACTACCGATATATACTACCGATAGGCAAAAAAAAGAACTATACATACTTTTTCCATGTGTATCCCGCATACGCCGGACTTTGAACAGCAAATCTTTCCAGAGCCTCCGGGTACGAGGGACCAATAATTATGAGAAAATAATAATAAAGTTTTTTACTACTAGCGTAATACACTCAGTGGTTCTCAAGTCTTCTTATTCGAACCTCGACAATTAGTGCTCTGTCTCAAGGATCACCAAAACCGCTAAGCGACGTTAAGACCAAGGTAATGTCGTTAAGCATGGGTCATCTGTTTGAGAATTTGGCGGGAAATAAAATTATATCAGGGAATCAAAAGAATTGTTACGTTGTCAATGGGCAATGATCAGAGCGAGGGATAAGAGATTGAAAAAGGAAAGAAAAAAAAGACACAAAAAATTGAGATATTCAAGAAATATGAAAGATTCTGTAGAATCGAATATATGTAAAACATTCTTTCACATGAGTGGCAGTAAAAAGTCACTTTTTGACGCCTGTTTCCGATCCATAAAGTCGTACAACTGACTGCAGGACTGCCTCAAATAAGAATTCCAGGATAACCCAGTTGATTTTTTGTTCATTTTCCCAGGTGTATCGGGATACTTTTTCTTTTGCGATTTAATACTGGTTTTAAATATGCGGAAAAAAAATTTAAATTAATATTTATTCGGTACTTCTTATGAGTCTCGATCTCGATGAATTCTTTTGCAATGCGTACCTACTAACAAATTCTATATTCGTTAAAAATGTATTTCCTTCTATTTTCACAACTTTCTCGATGACCAGTCACAAGATTTTTGCATAGGTAACTCAGTGGGTTAGCCAAAGAACCAACCGAACGGTGATTCAACCTGTACATAAACTCGTGGCACAACTACAATAATATCACTTATCAAAATCATACCGTTTATCCATTTGTTATCGACTGATAAGAATCCGATTGTGCGATTGAAGGAGTAAAATATAATATCGAAGCCATTTTTACGGAGTGTCGACAGTCAAATTATCGGAAGACATCATTGTTCTTTCTTTGTTTTAATCTCGTTTGATTCTAAACAGAAAATCGTCTAAAAATTCGAGTTTAATTATTGCAGGATGATCATTGCTCGCAATAATTGGGATATTTCACCTATGATGTCAGCTCGCGAAGTGAGGGAAATGTTGGCATTAGATAGTGAAACTTTCTTTTCATATAACCCGTTATACAATCGATTGGTAAGTCCAATTTTTGAAACTCTCTGTAACGTTATAGAAAGCATCCTACACACAAGCTGCACGTGATCTTTTAATTTTCAAGAGTGAATGGAAGAAAAAGGTTCAAATTAAATGATGGAATCTGAAGAAAGAACAAAATGGTTTCAATTAAAACCGCATATAATCTAGAACCCAGTGGGTAATGTTTGATCTTTGTGCAAGCTGTAGAGATACGAGTTGTTTTTCCGTTTGCAGAAGAAGATATGAATCACCGTTGCTGAAGTTCTCCAGTTAACGCAACGGAAGGATACTTTGGTAAGTTAGAAACCGCAATTGTCACAATAAGCAATTGTGGAAAATTTGTATGACAATATAATTATGAAAAAATATAATTTCCATTGAAGGGGGTTTTCTTTCAATTTTTTATCAATAGAAAATAGTGAGTTCATTCATTTAATATCAGTTCGAGACCTACTGATATTGTATCGGACTCATTTTTGTTCGTCTCAATACTCGCTTATCCAAAGCCTGCAATGTGCAAAGGAAACAAAAAAAAATCATATTATATCATGAAACGAGTCAAGGAGACATGAAATCATGAATCTCATTTAGGTTCGTAAATCTATAGGAAACGAGTCTAGAGTATAATTTGCGCAATCTTATCCGAAGCGCAATTAGGTATTGGTATCATTTAAAATTTGATTATATTTCTATGAACGAACGATATTAGCTATACTCATACGAAACTTACTCCAAGTGTATAATCAATGTGTCGTAATTGACTTATGTATACAAATATTTTATCTAACAAGAAGAATTGATATCTTCGGCCGACTTACCGAAATATGTATGATAACGAAAGATATCGAAGTACCTATAACGAGTCTGTATTGACGATAAGATTTGAAAAAAATGAATATATGAAATCGTCATATCTACGAATATTGCTTATTTTCACCTACATTACACACGTTTCATGTAGGTAACTGGTATGATTATGAGAGTTCGTATGAAAAGGCTACACACTAGGGGAAAAAAAGTGTATTTTTTTTTTCAATTTGATTGAACACTCCTTTTGCAGATAACCTGCCTAAATTGCAATATCCAAACATTTTTTTTTTGTATTTTAATCATCCATAAACCGCTAGGTGGACATCAAACTAAATATCTCCATACATGAAACCATCGAGGAGCCTCATGAGACGACTCTGGAAAAGGCATAATTGACTAGTCAAAGTTTCATTGACGTTTCTCAACGTCCTACATGGGCTTGACCCCGACAAACGAATTGGTATTGCGTCGTTCCACGTTGGTTCTATATATAACCAAAATATTTCGTGCCTCAAAAGAAAGAAAAAAAAAGATTGAAAAAATATGAAATCAAATTTGAAAATAACTCATGTCCTGAGGACCTATGGCGCAAATATCGACCGTGGTACCGATTTAGTACCAATTTAGTATCGTGAAATTAACATCGATTTCCAACAAGATACTTATGTACATTTATATCGCTGTTCTCACTTACAAATAACGATAAATAACGGCAGACACGCGTGTCTAACAACTGTCACGTGACCAACATGTGCTCATACATCTTGCGCACTATTTTACTCCAAGAAGATGTTACCCGATTTTTACAGCAGACAGTCAAATATCGCCAATAATATATATTTTACATAAAAAAATGGTATACAATTTATGGAATTACAATCATGATTAGGTAATTTTTTTATACCACTTTTCCAGTCTTGTCGTAAATCAACAATTTTTTCTCACACATATTTGTTCGAAATTGCATGAAAAATTCCACTATTCGTCCGTTTCTTTTTTTTTTTTTTTTTTTTTTTTTTTTTCTGTTTTTTTTTTTTTTTTTTTTTGCGATACGATCCTGTGAATTACGTAGATTGGACGGCAGGTAAATGATCCGCCATATTTTTTTCATCGTTCGTTCACTCCCGTATCACCGACTGAAAAGTTACACAGTTTTTTTTTGATCGTTATGACATTTGCGATTCGGTAAAAAGTCTTGCAAAAATTCTTGTCGGTATCGTCGTAGAAACTGACGTAACGTTCTAATTTGTATTCCAAGATTGATTAATAAAATCATCGACACTCCAGTGCAGAATTGAAGATGAATAATGTTTACTGAGGATAAATTCATTATCCAGTGATGTATTTATTCACATCTATACTCCCATAGTGACGTAATCGGAGAATAACTTACCGCATATAGGTATATATGTAACCTGCACGTCAAGTGTAACGATTTATTTATACGCCTTACTTTAAGTGAATAAATATCGTGAGACGTGCCAGTGGAAAATTTTTTACAGATTTTTACAGATAGTACCTGATTTGCGATTTTATTAAAAATAAAAAAATAACAAAAAGAAGAAACTTACCGGACGAGTTGAATATCTGATGAAATTAATTCCGAATGAATTATGTAAGATGCACAGAGATTATGAAGAATCTTTCACTCATATATATATAAGGTGTTCTTATTTTTTGTATAATCAGTTTTCACATAGTTTTAAACGTTTCACACAAAGTTTTAGAAGTAAAAAATAAGATTTTGATTAATTTCTCGTTAATCCGAGTCCAATTCGCATTGTTTCAACCAATAAACACAACATACGGCGTTCACTTGAACACGACACTGTTACTTTTGAAACAAACATCCAACGGCTATGTCGAGTTCCGTACGGTAAGATAACGAGCTCGATGTGTGACGGGTTTGTCAGTTATGAACGCAGCCACTAGATATCGCGAAAGTCAATTAACACGAACGTTGGAGGGGACTAGCGATTTGAAAATATTTACAAAACCAGGACACAATCACGAAGAAGAAAAAAATCTACAATTTTGCCGATAACAAATCCAAGAGGTTAATGAAATTCAGTTTGAAAACATAGATTTTTTTAACACCGTTGGAAGAATAATCAATGATACAGTTTTAAACAGTTATTCATTTAATCTCAGATTTTCGATGATTTTTTTAAATATTAATGTTCTATCTTTTTTTCCTTTTCTATATCGTCATTCGTGAGACGACAGTGAGAAGATAAAGATATCGAGAGAGAAAATAAGATTCGTTGAGTATAATTAAGTATACGTATATATATATATGGTATGGTATGGTAAATTAGTTAAAACCTCGTCAGAAAGATAAGACAATGTTTTCGTCGTAGAGAATTATTAAACTGATATGGTTGTAGATTGCTCGATGACTGATGACTATTTTTGCGTCTATTCTCATTTCTGTATCTACTTCTGGTAGGGAAACTAAAACGAGAATCTTATCAAATAGTCTGCTTACCCACTATCTCGAGATATACAAGGTTTGTTTGATTAATTTTGCTCTAGATATACCCGCTTAAATTACCTGCACTTTATTTATCTCAACTTCTGTCATCTCTACCTGGTGTCGATTTTTTTCATCTCGTTTTTTTCTTCATTCACGTGCGTATAAAAAAAAAATATAATTATCTAAAGCCATACACGTCGAATCAGTTACGTATGAGATAACGAATAATTATTTTTACGTAACATTCTAGTTTCTTAGGTAAACAAAACAATCAGTTACGGAAAAGAAAATAGTTTAATTGTTTTTAATTATGTAGTTACGGTCATTGGCATCGAGGATTTATAAGATTAGTCTTTATGCGAAATTAGAAGAAAAAGAAAAATTAATAAAACAAATACTTCCAGTTGGTATAACAGTAGTTATTTTTTACAATATGTAAGACGTTAATCCTCTGGTATATTATCTATGCATGCGATTATACAAATAATAGGTTGTGTGGTCGTAAATCGTTTTCAGAATTATCAATAACATACCGTAATCAACATAATTGCGCCTCACTATACAGGGTGACCCAGAACTCCCGAGCCAAAGAGAATAGGCGAATTCCTCGTTGAATTCTGAGACGAAATTTCCTTTTCGAAAACTTTGTCAGATCAACGGTGTGCGAGTTATTAAAGATGGCGATTGACCAATCAGCGCCTCAGTTTAGGACCGCGACAGTGCCGGCTCAATACGGGGGGCAGTGCCCATCGTTGTATTTCACATTTGGCTACTTCTTCCTTACTTTTTTCTCCCCCAGCTGCGTCGTTCAGACTTGGTGTCCAGGTCGACCGGTCCGTAGGTCTTAGTGTCCAGGTCACCCGGACCGTAGCTCTACGTGTCCAGGTCACCCGGACCGTAGCTCTACGTGTCCAGGTCACCCGGACCGTAGGTTTTGGTGTCCAGATCGCCCGGGCCGTAGGTCTTGGTGTCCGGGTCACCCGGACCGTAGGTTTCGGTGTCCTGGTTACCTGGACACGTAGACCTACGGTCCGGGTGACCAGGACACCGAAACCTACGGTCCGGGTGACCTGGACACGTAGACCTACGGACCGGTCGACCTGGACACCAAGTCTGATCGACGCAGCTGGGGGAAAAAAAGTAAAGTAGAAGTAGCCAAATGTGAAATACAACGATGGGCACTGCCCCCCGCATTGAGCCGGCATTGTCGTGGTCCTAAACTGAGGCGCTGATTGGTCAATCGCCATCTTTAATAACTCGCACACCGTTGATCTGACAAAGTTTTCGAAAAGGAAATTTCGTCTCAGAATTCAACGAGGAATTCGCCTATTCTCTTTGGCTCGGGAGATCTGGGTCACCCTGTATACTGCGACAAAATTTACCTAGATTTTACATTGAACGTCTATTCATTATTCGACCAGCAGGGATATAAAATTTGACAATCTCAATATAATTTATTTTGGCCACTTTGAATATTTTTCCCTCCGTTCATCGACCCGTATACAAACAGCCTCCTTCTTGTTGACAAAAGATAAATTATTCAACACCAAACTTTAATTTAACGATAAGATTAAAAAAAAGATTTTTTTTTTATCGATTGACAAGTCTGAGTCGATAGACGAGAAACCTTCTTTACCTAGAGTCGACAAGATAGAAAAAATTATCGATTATCATGTCAGTCTCGCTTTTACCGACGGGACGCGAAACTCGGTCGGTAAGTTCATAAACTATTGAATCGATAGAGAACGATCTGCGTTATCGACGATCAATTTACCCGCTGATGAATAAATTCTTACCAGCAGTAGAGAATCTTAGCTAATTAAGATCAAGCAGGTATCTGTTAGATAATTAGAATTGTTTGAGATTTAACGGTGCAAGATATTGTTAATACTTGTTGATATACACGCGGAGCACGTGGCAAGTCTCGGGACTATAATATACTTTATTCGAATTAATATATCGTTTAAAAAGTTGACTCGTACAAAGGGTTTGGGGGGATATCTATATTTATTGCCGCGATATAAAAGAGCCTCAGGGAAACGAGTAGGTCGATGACCCCTCCTCAGTCGTTGTATAAAATCAATTGACACGAGATTCTGAATTAGAATTTTATACACTTGAAAAGAAATTGAAAATATAATAATTTTATTTATAATTAATTGACTTGGATAATACAATTAAATTTCTGAGTGAAAAAAAATCACTGGTTAGGTACGTGCTTAGTTTCACTTGAATCTTATTTCCTCAATTTCCTCAATTGCATATTCCTCAATTGCATATCAGGTCTTCTCAGTATTTAAGACACAAAAATTTCGTTCTATCTTCTTTCAAGAGATATTCAATTTAGAATAAAAAAAAAAAAAAAAAAATGTGTGTTTGAATTTGAAAGAAAAATTTCACCACGAAGGTCGTCGGTCTATCGCTCTCGGTGAAATAAAAACCGATTTACACAGTCGAGAGATTTATTTTTGCAAACTTGATGCATTCCGTTTGACCCTGGCCAGACGCTTCGAAATATATTTTCGCGCAGTATTCGTTCGGCTTTGATTCCACTTTTAACCAGTCACCAGAAGAGTATGAGACTTTGCACACAGACAGGGGACTGAATCCCATGCGGAGGAAAAGTATGCGCCGACTTTTTATGGCTCTTACAAGTTAAAAAAAAAATTTTTTTTTTTCTTAATTTTCTTAATTTTTATTGGACTTTGGGCATTTTTCGTACCATGTATACAAAATATACTAATGAATATTAAAAGTTTCGTTGTCGTTGTGAATAGCGAATAAAAATGATCGCTTGACAGGAAACAAGTTTTAAATAATCCCCCATTTTTTGTTTATGTATTTTTTTCTTTGCTAATCTGAAGTAGTAAGAAAACGAGTGGCTGTGTATATTCGTTCGGGTAGAATTCACATGTTAAAAATAAAGATTACTATTCGTGAAATAACGGTAAAAGTCGGATCAAAAGTTACTGCCACTGTATATTTTGTGTGCGCGGTTAAAGTCTGCGGTTTTTAGTGAAGATTATGGTTCTCGATACGAGACTGTGCATACTTTTGAAGGACGTCAGACAAATTCAACGGCTACCGTGGGATAATTTCTAGGTAGTTACACAAAGAGGACGACTATATTATCATTTTGGCGAACTTTCCACAGGATTTGAAAATAGCACGACACAAAGTATTCGACGTAGGACTGTGAAGACGTAGAAATCCAATCATCAGAAATTCTCCTTCAAAGTCAGGCAAGAACAGAAATCGCCCACACGTTGTCTGGCTGAATGACTGGCCTTACACAGGGTCTACCTCATCTCCAACAGTGTTTTACTAACATCGTAATTGGAGGATTCAATCATGCACGTGAATTTTGCAAATAGGGGACTATAGCTCTCGCCATTTGTTGAAAATAGTTTCAAGGATTCAAGAATTTCTACATATTTTTTTTGTTTTTTACTGAAAAACTCGTCTTTTCTTCAACATCCTTAATTTCAACATGATCCAAAGTTTGACAAACACAATAAAACATTCTTTCAAAAAAGAACTTCGAACCTTAAGACTCGGAATTTTGATGAGATCCGTAGGGAAAGTTCGCGAGATCGACGAGGAATTAGATTTACATATGTCCAATCTCTACCAAGATAGCATTCTCGATGGTCAAGGGGAACTCACAATCAGTTTAGGTTTTATGGTTGATTTGGAAAGCGAGTTCCAATCGTAAGAAAAACTTTATGCATACTTGATGTTCATGTAAGTGTGTCACGTTTTGTCAGGAAATACTTCCAGACCTGAGACTCCGAACTTTCAGACATTTTGGACTCTATCAATTTTCCCTGATGAGTCCTATAATTAACTTCGTCGAATAGGTACGCTTCTTGTGAACGTTGTCAATTGATGGTTGGTAGCAATCAGACCAACTATTATTGGGTAAATTAATTTGCGAAACGATAATTGCTTAACATGTCTCAATTTCAGAGACCCTAAGCATATAACATAACGACAACGACAGTATTAACAAAGTCTTGAAATTAACGTGGGTTTACATACGCAGAATCAATCTATACGGAATAAATTAGGTACACCCACTCGATACATATGAGGATAACGTACCAATTTACGCTGAATACACATCTTCGGATGATTAATCACCGAGACTGATGCCAATTTAAATCAAACATACGTACCTGAAACATAAAATAATTATCAAACGTTAGAGAATTTTGATTTTTGATTCAAGATCATATTTATTTATCAAATACGATTCATATTCAATGAAACATCACAGATATCGCGTTATAAAGAATCCATTTTCTTCTGATTTTGTCTTCAAAATTATAGTGATTCAAATTTTGTGAGAAATTACAGTATCAGACACTGTGTTCATGATTGTTGCGCTTTTTCCACTCCGAAAATATGATAGTCGATGTCTTTTTATTCCACCTTCTTCCATAGTGAAAAGATGGAGTCATTTTCAAACTGCGGTGTAAGATAAATGGCCTAGTTTCAGACATCATAACGATGACAGCGATAAGATTACTTTTGAAAATAATATTTATATGAAAGCAGCAGTGAATGATTCTCTTGCATAAATTTATCACATTTCTTGATCACATTTTCAATCGATAATTCAATTAATAATTCAATATTTAGATTTCCTAAGAGATTATGTAGAAACGAACCCACGCCCTAGTTTCTGATCCCTTCGACGACACAGTTTCTGACACTCGGCTACTTCAGTGTCTTGGAGTGGATTATTCCAATAATCATGAGACGAGGACTCACGATTCCCACAAATGAAACAAATATTTATATTGAAAGAGTCGAAAGTCTCTGTTTTTAACGAAATTTACGTCTTTACGAAAAAACCATTGAGGTTCTGTGACTCGGAAATCCAGGAGTCAGAACTGCTACAGCACTGAAATAAACGGAAGACCGAAAGGACCCGGTATTTGATCCCTTCTAGCCGCATGTGACACTTCGCAGTTGCTTTTCTCCATCAATGATGCATTTTCACTTCAGATTTTAGACTATACAGGGTGAATTCCTACGGCTGAACAGTCCGACATTGGCTGGAATGAAGAAGCAAGCTTCCAGACAGTTCTGGACCGCGATCCAACTGTCTGAAAGCTCGTGTCTCGATTCCAGCCAACTTCAGACTGTTCAGTCGTTAGGAATCCCAGTTAAACTTTCCTCTCTGATACTGAAGTAAAAAAATTACCGAGGGTTCAAAAACAAGGCCGTTCACCTTATAGCACATATGTAGTAAAGTCGTATGTCATGGATATTTCGGATAACCGCATAATACGTCTCAACTTAATTTTGTTTTCGTTTTAAATATTTAAAAAAAAAATGGCGAAATTTGTTTTTGAATCGTTTACCGATGCCGAACGTGTTAATATTTGGCATATATCGCATACATCGTCAGGAACGAAGACAGAGATCATGATTTTCCCCCTTTTAGCCATCCGCCATAAGCCGATGGTCTTCTCCTTCCGATTTCAATGATAGGAAGCTAGTCGTCTGTCACTGATTCCACCTCCACCTTCACTTTCGCCTCCACCACCCACCGGTTAAATCTAGCCTAACCTAATCCAACGATGACATACTCGTCACTGAAACGAATCGCGGTTGAAGAATAAATCGTAACACCAGAAGACCACCGCCGCACTGGTTCCGGTCTTCGAATAAAGTGGTTTTTCTACCGATCAAACAAGTGGGTATAGTTCTACGCCGCGTTTCCCGTCAAAGAGGTCGTCAGAGGTCCCCCAGGGTCTCGCGGGTCGAATCGGTCCCACTACCAAACGATCGCTCGTCGATAATACCGATGTATCGCAGTGTCGCCACGTAGTGTGTGCATACACGCGTTATTATGCGTATGTTGATTTATGTTAATCGATTTGAAAAAATTCCTACCGAATCAACGGGCAACATTGTGTCTGTTTTTTTTCATTTCAATTACGTGTGTAGCTCGAACGTTCATACGGTAATCGATTCATCGATTAAAGCACCTCGTGTTTTGTCCCATCGTCAGCGATGCCCGAAGACGTCACTAAAACATTGCGATCAGATTTCGTTTCATCACAATAACGATGTAATAATTCTAGTGTAATCGAATAAAGTATTGAATCATTGTCTCTTTTTTCTCACTTCAATGCAATGCAAAAACAAATGTTTCGACAGAAATTCTAAATCCGATTCTTCATCCTCATCAACCTTGACTGGGGTTATGATTTTGGCCACAGAACGAGGAACACGATTGCCACGTGGTGCTGCCAAAAACAAAGGAATCGTTCACGTTGTGTTCGTTATCGAATATCAGGAGGACGTGAAAAATGACGCCAGCGTTCGCAGTGGCGAAAAAACGAACTTTTTGACGGACAGAATGTAAAAAAAAAAAAAATCAAAAAAGAAAAGAAACGGTGTAGTGGATCGATTCAGAATTGGTATTATGATGTAGCGAGCCGTGGTTGGGCATGAGGATTGGCGTCATGTCTCATCCTTTGCTAGTTACTTAACATAATAGCGTATAAGGCGTTGTTTTCTGTCCGTTCTTTAACCTTGTACTAATTTACTGAAAACGGTTGTTACTTGTTACGGTCGTTCCTCGCTCGCTCTTTATTACTTGCAAATACCTAATTTATGGAGTAGGTACATGCATAGCAACAAATTCATTTTGCTGGAACGATTTTTTCCACGGTCAACGAGCAGTTCCGGAGTACCAAAAAATAATTAATTAAATATGCAATTAAAACAATGAAAAAAAAATGTGCAAGTTAGCAAACAAATTGACTATTTCTTATTCAGGGGCGAATGAAAATGTAAATTAGAAAAAAAGTTTTCTCTAGTCCGACCTAATTATTTTTTTCCTCGATTATTTCATTATTTTTCAATATTATATTCATCATAAAATTGTCAAAAAGTACAAAGGAAAATAATCGAGTCAAATGAAAGTCAGGGCTATCTTACCCAAGAAATCTTATGATTGCGTGAGTTGTTAATTCACACGAAATAATCTCAAAATTAGCGACAAACTCGATTGATTGATTTTTATCGATCCGATATCGAAACAAAGAAAGAAAAAGATAAAAAAGCAAAATTGTTTTCTTTGTTAAACTTGTCAATTTCTTCAAGTCCGTGTCATCATCATCATCTTCTAGAATAGTTTCTTTTTAGTAAAGATAACAAAAGTTGCGCATTATAATTCTGTTTTGTGTTTACGAGATAATAATTGCCAGGAGTATCCGATGGTCAGCTGGCGACTTATCAGATTTTCTTGGCTTACGTGTACGAGTACCCGCGCGCGATTTCTGCCACGTGGATAAATCGCGCGCGGGGGGGAAACCACGTCGCAGTGTCCACGGTTCGTATGCGACGCATGTGAGACGTAAACGCTGTACCTACAGTGTCCACCTACTGCAACGTACTGTCTACCAGAGAATCTCTCATCTTGCGTCAGATCCAACACGCGCCGCTCCTCTCGAGCCAAATTGATGATGAGCGAAGTTTCTCGTCGGTGGAAAGAAGCTTGTACTCGCAGTTATGCTAACGTGCACCAGTTTGCAGTATTGTGCAGGTTGTACTAGAGCGCGATAACTCAACACCACCTACACTGCACTATCTAATTATAGACGGGGATGGAAGTGTTAAAAGTCTTGTTATTGTTTTAGTAGATATTAACAGGTTTGCAGTGGTTTCATAATTCAGGAAGCTTCGAGAGCCTCGTGGAAACTGTTCCATCACTCACTTTGACCGCCATTCGTGGTTAATTCTGATACAAATGTTACGAAATAAAGTTGAACTAAGTTTAGTCGGTGAAAATACATGCAGCTGAAGCGATTTTCATGAATAATGATGAGTATTTCTTCAATATTTAGACATTTTTTGTCAAAATTTCTGTCATTACAAGAATGATAAAACAGTTTCATGATTTTTCAATTTTTGAGAGGCAATTATATGAATATATATACAAGAAACTAATCGAAGAAGTCAGTGTAAAAATCGTTTAAGTAGTAAAAATTTAAAGTTCCTAAAATATATATATTTTTGCAAACTTCTTTACTACAATTGGAATGAACATAAAAACATTCTGAAAAATTAGGTAAGAGTTTGCCTTTTTTCCACTGACTTTGTCAACTTTTTCTCAAAGTTTCAATTTTGTCACCGAAATTAATTAATTAGGCCCTTCTTCTCTGGCCTATTTTTCAACTATTAAAAAATTTGATTTCACAAATTTTTCTGTAGATTTGAATGAGTATCGTGATATGATATCGATTTTTGGGGAAAATATCCTACAGAAGTCAAAAAATTAAAAAAGGATTTTCAACTGTTTGAAAGTACACCAAAAAACTGATGTGCGAATTGAGATCCGACTGTTTTCAGTCGCTTCTCTTCATCAACCAATGCGATCTTTATTTAGAAAAGAAAAGATAATCGGATGCGAGATGGGAATGTAAACGATATGTCCTGAGCCAACCAAAACAGATAAACCAATGCACTGAACACTGGAAATCGGACACCGGAAAGGTAATAATAAAAAGACCGTTTTTTGTTCCAGGAAGTTCACTACTACTAAAAGACTTGTTCTAAAAGATGGAACGACTAGAATCAGGTGATTAATTCATGGAACTTCAAAATACTTGGTGGAACTTTGAAATACCTGTGATGGAACTTATCAATACTTGATGGAACTTCAAAATACTTGATGGAACTTGAAAATACTTGATGGAACTTATGAATACTTGATGGAACTTCAAAATACTTGATGGAACTTGAAAATACTTGATGGAACTTATGAATACTTGATGGAACTTCAAAATACCTGATGGAACGTATATATAATATATAATATAATATATACATAATATATAGTCGCCGTAAGGTGATAGTTGAGGTGAATTACCACGTTTATTTCATTTAGCCAAGTAATCATTAATTTATTCATTACAGAAGGCAGCTCGCCTTGAACGGAAGTAGGATTCCAATGTGAGCCGCATTTATCAACAATGGCCGACAAGCTACTGGGTTCTAGTTTCCACATGCATGTCATTATTAATCTGACTATCAAAAATCGTTATTACAGCTATAATTGAAAAATTTTATGAACATATATAAGTAGATTGAATATTCAAGGTGTTCACAACATCCTCTTACCTCTATGAGCATAATAGAACACACTGAAACTCTACAGCCACTAATGATCCATTATTGAGTAAAAATTAACGACATAACTTTTAGACCGACCACGGTCTAAATTTACACAAATGGAATTCCCCTCAATAATTGTGTTTTAATTTAATGATTACGTGTCGATATTCAATTATTCCAATAGTTTCACTCTACGAACCATCGATTAATCACTGATTCAGCATTCAATTCAGATACGTCGGCCCAATAAAAAGTGAGGACAAAAAAAAATTGTCAATAAAATCTGATCACGATAGTCAATCTTACAAATTTTCTGATTCCCAAAGAGTAGAAGGATCAAGCTTCTTGAAGAATTATAAGTTAAAAAATCTTCATTTGCCACAAGCTCTTATTAAAAAAGAGTTCAAAAATATTTCTAAGTGGACAAAGAAAAGCGACCTTTCGATGTGAAACCAATTTAAAAAAAATAATATCACGTTTTCTTGTTAATATTTGGATTGTTTCAAAAAGTTTCCCATTGAAAAAAAAATCACATCGCGATCAACATTCCAAATGAAAATTCGACAGTCTTTTATGATAGACTTTTCAAGAATCGAAGATTATTGGCTTTCCCACAAACGAAATTGAAGCTTCAATTTTTCCACTTTTCAGCGAACAAAAAAGAAAGAAAAATGATTTCTAATGATGAATAAATTAATTAAACTACTTGTATATTATCAAGTGAATTTGTACTATAAGATCAAGTGTAATATCATTGAATCGAAATGAAATTTCATGGATTTATAACCAATCAAGTATATTGAAAATACTTTTTTCGAGTCATATAATATGTTGACAATTAATCATAACTATCAACTATAGAAAACTACCCGGAAATGGTAAATTGATTCACTTGGCGATACCCAGCATTGTTTTTTTTTTTTTGTCTGTTCAGTGTGACATAATTTTTTCGCGATACTGTACTTCAGTCGATATAAAAGTAACTATGCTAATCGACTCACGACGTAACCATATTTCCAATTTATATATGAATATTTCTTCAGCTATTGGACTTGAACTCCAAAAAAACTTGAATAACAATTAATGATAATAGCAGATTAACTATGTCTCGAAGTATACCGGATGAGAGAGATCGCAGCTGACAATCAGGACTTTGGTCTCTCGACTCTAGTCGTCTGGGTATCGCACCGGTATCCAGGTGGTAAGCGGCGGCAAGGTATACTTTTCGTATGCATGATTCTAGTCTGTTACGTTTATACCCATGATCAATGTGATAGAGTAGAGTAGGATGTTGTTATAACAGAGAAGGCAAATTCTCTAGGATCATTCAAGGTCGATTGGAATAGACACGCTAAAACATTCGACTATTTCGACCTTTTCTGTTTTTTCTTCTTTCTTTTGACTTGTTTACAGTAAAAGTTCTCTGCACTGTATAAACGATCGCAATTCGCCAATTCTATATTATAAATATATATACCGTTTTTTGTTGTTGTTTTATTTAAATTCTATATTCGCATTGTCAAATTCGGATCATTGCGCGGTAGCCAACGTCTTTTTGTTTCTTTTACAGATTGCGTCACGTCTCTGTTACATGAAGATATATTTCCATTTTCGTAAACCGCAAAGATGCTTATAGCCATCGATAAGGATCGAGTAATAATTGAAACATAAAAATTAACAAAAACTGCATCGTTGCATCACGTGCATCATCATCATATATGAGCTTGAATTCGATTCTCTCTCTCTTAAACAAACAAAAAACAGAGGAAAAAAAACCACGAAGACATAACGTCAAACGAGACAGAAGTCAAACAAGTATATGTATATTTTTTCTTCTTCTTTTTCTTCAATGCGTCGAATTCGTAAGTCTTGCTTCTTTTTTTTTTACTGTTTTTTTGGCAGCTATTTTAGCACAGCGTACCCACATGTCTATGTAGCCACATTTTTTTCTCCTTTTTTTGTTATTCTTTTTCTTATTATTGTTATTTTTTTCTTTGCGTTTTGCATTATTACGTAGAGGCGACAGCTAACGATACAGTAATAATACTCGCGTACTGCATGTTTAGTGTTTTAGATTTTTAATTACTAAAAAAAAGGATAACCGAAATACATTTACATTCCTGTGCCAAGAATTCAAAGTGTACAACAAAGATGGCTTAGTTGTTATTTTATCCGATTGTCTTTTTTACCATCACCCCCCCCCCCTCCCTTTTTTTCTTTTTTATAATTGCACAATCTTCGAGGGCGTAAACATTCCGAAATATTGTGTCCTGTAACCATTTCATAGACATTCCACAAGCTGATATCCTATCTCGATTCTATTTAAAAAATGTGCATGTAATTTTATCGAACAAAATCGTCTCCTTCCTCGTTAAGCTTCTGTTGAATAAAATTGGAAAAAAAATCCAGTATTAATTTCGACTGTAAAAAAGAAAAGCCTTTTTGTTTCAAGATAATTATTAAGATTCTCTTAAAATCATATATTCTGCGAGACTCTCGATGCAGAATAATTCAAAATAAAAAATTAAACTCCAAAAAAGGAGTTGAATAATTCAGTCTGTCTATAAAAAGGCTCAAAGTGTAAATCGCATGCCTGCAGTGTCTAGTAAATAGGTAACGATAGTCGAGAATATCTCTATAAGTACACAAATGAACGTTCAAACATTTTTTTATTCCCAAATTCTTATTTCAGATTGATAAACTCGGATAAATTAGGCAAGTTGAGTTCTAAGAAGAGGTAAGTAATTGTTTAAATGAGTGAAAAATCTGAATCCTATATTCCTATATATACCGAACCGAACTGATAAAAATTTTGTGTATCCAATCCATCCGCGTTTGCGCGCTAATGTTAACGAATTTGTGAAACAGATGCGCGTCGCGGGACGAACCAAGGTCACGGTCAGGCTACTAACCTATCCTAACAAGCTCGCGCGGTGTTCTCGCCCCGTCGTCGGCGACGACCCACGCACAGAGGTTTAGATATAGGTGGAAATGGTATCTCGCAACGAGACGCTCTATATTGACGATTTTTTTTTTTTTTTTTTTAAACTCAAGGCCGTCTACCCGGAGACCCGGAGATCGGGAAAGAGAAGAGAAAGATATTATTATTATTATCGAATCATATCAGTATCATTCATATATCCTAGTAATTTCGTGGTCCTCGTCAGTTTTAACGATCTCTGACGTAATTATATAATAACACACGGAATTTGGGATCAAAGTATTTCGATTTGTAGATTTTTTTATGCTTTTTTTTTGCGAGTCGATAAACGAAGGCTAAAATTAAGTAACTTTTTTCTCGTTTGTTTTTGGTTTTTCAATATATTATTATTATTTATTTTTTTTGGTGATGAACAAACGCGGAGTAGCCACTCAGTGATTCGTAGAAAACCAAAACAAAGAATACAAGACACTAAATTCCTCGATATTTTCCTCATCTTTGGGTTCTTCAAATGTGTAACAGCGTTATCACATAATTTTTTGAGCCAATCAATTATTCTTATCGCGGTTCGTTGTAAAAGTGCAGTAATAAAACCTGATACAAACAAAACTATTTAAAAAAATATATAATTTTTTTTTTTCTGTGCGGGTCATGGATTATTTGGATTTTTGGTGAGACGATTACTGTCTTCAATTTTGAGGTTCTCGGACACCTCAAGGTTTAGAACAGAGTAAAAATTGCCAAAATAAATTTTTCGTATTATAAAATCGTGTGAAAAACGTAACAATTTGTTTTTTTTGCCTATGGTTTTTTTTTTTCTTTTTTTTTTTTTTAGCAAAAATAGATAAAAAATGCGATCTTAAAAAGTTTTCACAAATCAAACGTCATATGGAAATTAACAAAACTTGACTCATATCTCGAAAACCGAATAAATTAATTTTGATCCACTTTTTCAGTTCGAGGCCTTTATTAAATTTTACCGAAAATCAATTACAGTGAGTTGAAGTAGATTTAGATAATAATGAATAATTTAAGATTGAAATTAAGAAATGAAGGAGAAGTAGCTGAATAAAATTGTGTTAAAAAAAAAAACACTTTTTTTTTTTAAATTCGAGGTGACTAATCTGACGATTGAACCCGTGGACGTTTGAATTGAATATAAAATGTGTGAACCACAGATGTTGGAATTTCAAACGAGCCTTCAGAGTTTTAGACATTGGTAGGTTGTACATGATATCATTTGTATATTCTAGAACATACGCGTTGAATATTTTCGGTTATTCGGCGAAATACGCATTGCGAAATAATTACAGAACTGGTGCAGGATAGAATAAATCTGTAGAAAAGAATTTACGAGTTTTTCATAACACTACAGTACCGAAAAAAAAAGGATTTTGGATTCACTCTTTGTTTTCGTACATATTCTCTAACCTCTCGTCGCGAATTTAACAATTGTTTATAGACGAAAATATGTCTCGGACTCATACCGATAAATCATTGCTACATAAAATCTACTGTAAAATTTATGGCAATAATCCTAAAATATTATTTAAAAAATGAGATTCAAATATTAATGTTCTTCCATAATTTTTATTATGGTTCCCTATAAGAATTTTCAATTCTTGGTATTTTTTTAAAAATAATTTGTTCGAGGTATAATATATATCAGTAAATTGGAGGAAAAATTAAACATTCTTATCTTCATTTTTTAGTTCTCAAATGCTTCAAAGTCGTTTCACAATAGAAAATTATCTATAATCAATAGAACTCGGAATTTTGTATGTTTAAAAAATACAGAAGCTTTGTAAAATTGTATAATTATTTGTGAATAACAATTTTTGATTTTGATTTTGATTCGCTCGATTCTATTAAACTCACCTAAAGTTTTATAATTCTAATAAAAGTTTGGTTACATAAAAAGCTTAAAAAAAAAAAAATAATAATGATCAGACAGCTAAAATATCATCCGCAATTGGTATTATATATGTATAGCTGTGCATACAAGAGTGAATCATCTCCTCTCTTTACACAATTGGCCAAAAAAGAAAGCCGTCTCGCGTCTCTCTACAATTTGTCATGGTTTCCTTATTTTTTTTTTTCGTCTTTCAACTTCTTTATCCCATTTGCATCGAGGATGACAAAAAAATTCCGCAATATGATATTTGGAGTAAAATTTTTGGCACGAGTTTTACACGACGTCAGTCGTTTCTTGAATCCTGAACGTTTAACGCGCTCCTATGCAGTGGTCAGTACGTATAAACATGCATTTAAGTCATCGAATCTGGGTCATGATTTGCAAAGTTTTCAAATTCGCGTTAGTTCAAAGTCCCCTGCGGAGAGATGACTTTTGACGATAAACAGATCACCGTATGCCCTAGGGTTTTCATTTGAGTAAATTCGTTAATCGTCTCACTTTGACCCAGTTAAGAAACAAAATTTATTAACTGTACCGTGAAAATAATGAACCGTTGATTCCAACCGCGGATCATCAATTGCATCCATCGTCATAGATTTATCAACCACCTCCTCCACCAAATTATATTCATAACTTAATAGATATTATTGCGCGAAATCTAAGGAAACACCATTCAACGCAGTCGTCAATCGTATCCTGAACGCACGTGCTCCAAAATTACCTGCAATGTCATATGTTAAGATGATCGTTTCACGACCCTGAAAATTTCAACATTTTGTGATTCTAAACAATGTCAAAATGACATGAATCTACTGGGGACACTTCGTATAGTTGAATTTTGCCAAAAATATGAAAATCAAGTCGAAAATAATTAACGGTGGTATTCAGGTTATATTTTTGCCTGAATACATGACGTTTGAAATCAATTTCATGGTCTTGAAAAACTACTCGAACGTCACCCTCTAATTGGCAGCCAGAAGTGCTGAATTCAATCGAAATGAAAGAATGAGACCGAAGTATAAAATTTTTGTGAAATATTATGAAAAATGAATACTTTTCGAGCTTATAGAAAAATTATAGACACAAATCTGTTCTTCGTAATTATATTCAGTAGAAGCTTATAATGTTTGGCTCCTAGCTTCAGCTTCATGAAAAAATGTTCTTTCATTTTGAACTTTCAATTGACAAGAAATATTTACTGTTAATTTGACAAATTTCATTACTCTCAAATTTTTACTGAATAAACCTGTTGATCCTTCTATTTGTTTTGTGAAGATAAGAGGAAACTTGATGACAATCACATTAAATTTTCCATATTCATGTCATTTTCCATAAGAAATACACAATTTTAATAACAGTGACGTGTTGTGAAAAATCAGTGAAGCAGTTTAAAAAAAAGAAACGAAATGTCCAACTGGTGGAAGTTTAGTGACTTCGAGGAAGACAAAAGCAGGGGAAAATTTGTTGAATGTGACATGTATCGTTTTGGGGAGCGTCACAGATTCGCGCGAAGAGGAAGACCCTGAGAAACTGGAACAAAATGGGTAGGATGATTTTGAAAAAGCCTTGGAACCCCGTTATTATAGATCTCTGTGTAATTTCGACCAGTGAAGCAGAGCAGTGCCGGTGGTAAATATCAAGTTGACGTATTTTGGCTATATTTAAGGGTCCTCCAAATTGAAAAGATTTGTTGCAGCATGCAACGATGCTGCTGCACCCACCACCCGGTTTTCGCAGAGTAAAATTAATTTCAAGAATCGAGGTCACATCTGTCTTTCGTGTCGTATGAACATTTCTTTTCTTCTTCTTCTTCTGCATCCTGCAACGACACGTTCCACTTTGTCCGATTATTTTAAACCCATCGAGGTCGTTGGAACCCAAAAAGCCAACACGAGGCTAATCCGAAGGAAAAAAAATCCAAAACCCAAATCCAAAAATAACAAGACATAATTAAAAAGCACCCGAGCTGTTTGATCCTGACCCGTTTATAGATTTTTCCCATCCGAACGACAGAAATTCTCCTATTTTTTGCAGCAAATCCAAAATAGGAAACCTGGTGTAAAAGTTTCTCTTTTTGTTATCAGCTCATCGACGTTTCGTTGTTGTTACCCGTTTATATATTATATATATATATATACCAAAACGTT
Source organism: Euura saliciscinereae (assembly GCA_018420115.1). NCBI lineage: Eukaryota > Metazoa > Arthropoda > Insecta > Hymenoptera > Tenthredinidae > Euura > Euura saliciscinereae. Next base: position 113,261 of record JAFFZH010016048.1, read on the forward strand.
TAAAGCTACGAAACGCGGACAATGTGAATCATCGAATCGCACACGTGTCTGTAGAACTGCACCGCAGTGCGGATCGAAGGACGGTGACATCCAGCCGCCCCACTGATCCAGATAAGCGTAGGTGAGGAGGAAGGTGACCGTCGAGTCATACAAGGGAATACTACTTACACAGAGCTTGTGTACTTGCGATCAATAACAAATTCAACGATGTAGTCTAATTTTTTGAACGAATTAATTATAATCAATACTGGATAAAATTATTTTCATTACAAAAGTTCGATATAATTATCAATTGTACAAATATTTCTTTCTCCAATGACTTTAGCTGCAGCTGTTGAGAGCTCGTCTAAATGACTCAGTCGGTAAACCGCGAGTCAAAAGTCAGTGACCAACGCGTCCACACGATAAATATATGATGCGGTATAGGTATAATGAAGAACATTATTTTTAACAACAAAAGATCTGAGTCAGGTCTCAGATTATTGTAGCGTGAACGTGAAAGAGAATTTCTGCGTGAACAAAGTTTCGTATTCTCATGATATCAAATCGGTCAATGATTATCATCAATTTTATTCGGTGGAGTATGAATTGAAATGGTCAACAATTGACAACAAAAATAACAATTGCAGAAGTTTTTTGTTAGTTGAATTGCAGCTGGTGACGTCAGAACTCTGTTATTTTTTAATCCGAATTAGATAATAATACGATCTAATCGTTTTTGTTTTGTTTTTTATATTGCATGGTGACCACTTTTTTTCGGGAAAAAAATTCCCTGACTTTTCCCTCACTGGTTGATCAATTTTCCCTGACCGAAATTCTAATATTGTCTTAATTAGTGTTACAAGATAATACCCCTAATTCTTGATTTCGTTTGGATGTAAATTGATTAGGAAATCCAACAATGTTGGGAAAAATTATATGAATTTTTTTTTATTTTCTTGCCAAATCATTTACGACACGTTAGCAATTTCTCTCACTTTTTCCCTGACCAAGTTTGAAATTCCCTGACATTTCCCTGATTCTCTGACCGTGGCTACCATGTATAATCTATCAAAAAAAAATAATTGACAGAGAAAAAAAAAATGTATAATACATAGAAAAATTGATGTTACAGATTCTGATAATTACTTCAAAACCTGAATATTATATATTTTCACACTTTGAAAGAAGGCGATTGGTTAACTGCAATTGTACGTATTTGGCAAGTGAGATTCAGTATCTCTCTAGCCTAGATAAAAAAAACGACTAATATGGTTGCACCAGGTTTTAAATCGAATCAAGTTGCGCGTATTTCTAGATTATACTTGACGAGGACGAGGTGAACCTGCGGACAGTTGATTAATTGTATAATTATAACAATTAGATCTAAAAACGAGGAGGAAATTGAACTGAGAAAAAAAAAATTAAATCAAATCAAATCTGGTTACATTTTTAATTGATTTCGAGATTTTATAATCAAATCAGTTTTTGACGTAAACGAATCGCGAATTTGAAAAAAAAAATCTAACTATCAATATCGGTCAATACCCGCTTACCCGCAGAGAAACCTGAAGGTTGGTAGAAAAAAATTCCGTGCCAAAACAAAGAAAGGTGCTTCAACTGTCTGAAGAAGAAAACAGCTGACGTAGGATCGTCGCTTATGCACGGATCGTTTTCCCAAGTATAACGTTTAAAAAGACATATTTTCATACTTGAATACATATATATATGTATATTTTCTTGCTAAATTTTCCTTTCATCTTTTTCAAACAGTATTTTCAAACTATAGAATCAAAAAGTAAGTTAGTCTATTTCTCGGTAAAATAATTGAGTCAAATTTTCTGCCAAGAACAATAAAAGGAGGGGGGGGGATTGTTCAGCCAATTGGAAAACGAAGTCGTTGATGCAATTTCCAAAAATGACGAATAAAGAATAAACCAAATGTATGCTGCAATAATATGTTGAAAGCGGCTTTTTTGTTGATACGACGTAACGACAATGATTACGTAATTTGGCAAGATTTGTGTATTTAGTCATATAAATTCGCCCTTCAATTTTTTTTCCAATTTCTGTTTATCAGTTACAGATATTATCTAAAAATAGCATCAGATACTCGTAGCTAAGGTCACGTTGCGAAAGTCGATACCAGATTGTCTGAAATTGTTCTCTAGGATATCGGGACAATGAATTTGTCGACCCCTTCCTCTATCCATTTAAGATCGAGTCTGTATCAGACGAATATAATTTTCTCACCCACCCACATCTGCATAGGAGACTAAATTCTCTTCGTCATACATGAACTTTTAGAGTAAACGTACCTACATAGATTGATGAAGACAGATAGATGATTGTGAGAGAGAAAGAAAAAAAAAGGATGAGAGTTTGCCAATCTACAAAAATAACTTGTAAATCATCAGCATTATTTTACACGTGAAGAGAAGAGAGAGGAGATGCACGTATTCTGATTATATTATGTTGGTATAGATCGTGTTTGTTTGATGACACGTATACATACCCGCATTACTCCACGTGTGTGTAATTAGTAATACAATTGTTACAATCATACAGATAGAAAGGTAGCGCAATTTATTTTCGCAAGGTCGAGACGACGCGGCGCAGCGATACTGCAGAGTAAGAATAAGGGAACGTGTGATTACACACACACAGAAACACACACAGACGATTTGAAGAACAGAATCGACCTCCTCCCACGGGGTTATTATAACTCTTGCTGCTAAAATAAATTCAAAAAAAGAAAAAGAAACAGGGAGACAGCACGACTTTAGCAAGAATTTTTTTGTTTCCTCTATCTATAACCACGAAAGAACTGACTGAGAAGAAATTTTACTTGGCAAAATATCAAATCGTTGACGCTGAGTGAATTCGAGAACAAATAGACCGTATTGACATAGGAAAACAAATTCTGAAAAGTGGGCACGTTTTTTTTTAGAGTTTGTCTGCAAAAATTAATTAAATCTCGACGCCCACCTTAAGGTTCTTCATTAATTGTCTTTTGATTGTTTGCAAAAAATATCACAATGTCTACAGAAGAAGAATTTGCGAAACCATCTGTTGCAAAAATTTACAAAAAGCGTTAAGTCCTTCGGTAAAAAAAAAAAAAATATTTGAAGCTCTGACGTAGCAGAGCGTCAATAATTATGATAGATGGGTGCAGAAAAGAAGAAGCGACGAATTATTATCACTTATTATTTCGTTCAGAAGCAATAAAACACGACGAGTTGCATATTATGCTGCATCAAAAGCATGCATGTGATGAGATATTCGTCGCGTTATTTCATCAGTATATTTAAACATCTGTTATCGTGTTACAATAATCGTTTTTGGTGTAAACCGCGCTCGTGAGAAGGTGACCACAACATCGTGTTGAATAATCAAACACAAATTACCAGATTTTATCTAATGCTTAACTAGACCCGGAAATGCGTTTTTTTGTTTCAAAATGATTAGAAAAAGGACGAGGAAATGAAAAAAATTAATTCAAGTCTACATCAACCAAAAAAGTAAACCTCGATAAGAAAACTTTTATTGTCGCAGCAGGTTTAGTTAAACAAGACCAAAAAAAAGATATGGTGACGCGGTTGATTATCATTATTATTATTATTCTAATTATGCTAGTTAAAAGTCGCGATACATTTTTCCCCGAATTATGAGAGACTCGTTTTCGTTTCTACAATCTCACCCCATCCATCCCCAAGGTCTCGACAAGGCCGCCACGCCGGTCTTCCACCCCAGATACACCCTTGAACCACCCTTGCCAGCCAGACAGGGTGATAAGGGGCGTTGAACGGACTTTAACCTGTTGGTTATTCAACCTTACCAACCAATGATTACATTTTTTACTCTACTCTCACTTTCGACGAGATTCAAGGAGAAAATAATTAATTGAAAGCGAATCACAAAAACTACCAACAAAGAAGTATCAAGAAAGCTACTTTTAATTTTATACAACGCTATTTTTAGTCTGTTATCAATTTAATCGAGTGGTTATTATTTTTCAGATGGTTTTTCGTTTTGTTTTGGTTTTTATCACCGATTATAGTCACGTTATTTCTTCTTCTTTTATTTTACTTCATAAAACGATAATAGATTCAAAATTACAACTATACGACGTCACAAGAAAAACACTGGGATTGAATTGCTCGAAAGATTTGTAATTATAATTTTTAACGATTTAAAGTAAAAAATACGATCTCTTAGTATCATCGTTACTATTATTACTCTACTAAAATGTATAAAAAGTTTAAAAAAAAATGGTTAATTTCTTTGTTTTCTATGGTTCGAAACAAAAAAATGTATGTAACGATAAGAATAAATGATCAATCTCAAGTGGAAACAAAAAACCAAAAAAACCAAAATCAAGTGGCTGATAATTTTCAGCTGAATTTCAATTTTTTATTATACAATATACACTAATAACGTGGAAATATCTGTGTAATAAAATGAATGTGAAAGTGTATGATGACTAAAGGTCAGAAAATAATCTCTGCACCTTAGCAGAATAATCACCTACTCGTTTGTTTACAATCTGGTTTATCCCATATCTAATTGAAATCGATAAGTAGAATATTGAGTCAGTGTGAAGCGTCAAACGTGTGTTTCCGCACCTCCCACACCCCACCTCGTTCATTCTCAAAGTGACATTAAGATTCCTTGAGTACCAAAACCAGACGCTTGCCGCCGCTGCTTTTTTGTTTGAATTTATTATCTCCTGACGACGAGTAAAAAATCACTGAATATAGGTATAGACGTGTGATTACGAGGGGCGATATGCAAGGCGGAACAAAGGAAATTACGTCGGTGACATATCTGGATCATATAATTTGAAAGATCTGTTACCGTACAATAATTTCAAAGATATTGATATCAGAATTTTTTTTTTGTTTACGAAAGATAGTCAATTTTTTCTTCGCCCATTGAAACCGACGATTAGAGAAAAAAAAATAAGCATGTACTACCTGCGGGGAAATTGGAGCGGAAATATTTTCCATTTCTTCGTCACACAACAACAACTTCGAGTATGTGTTTGAATAAATTCAAAGAACGTATATAGAATCGGAGTCAAAGACGTCGGATTCACAGGAAACAAAAAGAAACAACAATAATAGGTATAATATTGAAAAAAGAAAAGGAGCTAAAAATAACAGAAACAAAAAACAAAAATCAGAATCCAGTTACTAACTCTGATAATTACAGCCCAGAATCTGTGTCGATTTCTTTCCAAACCAAAAGAAATAACGTCTAGTCTGACCCGGATCGTAGATAAACAATTCAACGTTGATAAATAAGTTTCATTAGTCATATTTCAAGCTTTAGACTTATATACAGTAAAATTTCTGTAGCGGATACTAAAATACCGCAGGAATAGTGGAATAAATATCCTCGATACTTGAATATCTACTCCGAAACGACGTTCGCCGCCTCAACTACGACTCTCATAGTCTCCTCAAATCCGTTGCCAAGCCAATTCTCTGTCTCAAAGCTCCCAAAGGCCCTAAAAACAACTGAATTCCGTCAAGCATCGAGGCTCTTACCTCCTGGGTAAGTTCCGCAGCTCCGACGGGGCTAATGGGAGTCTCTCCGCCGGTCGGAGGGTCCGGGGAAGCTGTCATATTCCTCGCAGGATCATTGGAAGTGGATGCGCTGGTCCCGGGCACTGCGACGTCCCTCGCAGACTCCTCAACGTTCAGAAGATAGGCGTGTATGTCATTCTGGCCTGAGTTTATCCTGTTGTATCTCCCAAGGGAGTTTAAATCCTCGAATAGATCCCTTTCGTAATTAAGCAGAACCGAGTCCGGGTTCTTTGGGTGTACGAACATGGGGCGATGGACGATGGTGTGAGCGTCGGTGTGCCATCCGGAGCCGTTGTGAAGATCCAGGGATCCGACTCCGATGGATCTAATATCCAGGCCGAGGTACGAGTCCGGGTCGACTCGGAGCAGCGAGAGCAGCAGCGCGAGCTGCAGGAGCTCCTCGCGGTAAAGTTTTTTCAGACACAACATTTTTATCGATTTATTTCAATATTAGATTCAACGAGGTTTAGATTTTAACAAAGTTTATGAACCACTCGGCGAAAAAAAAATCACAAGCCGTCACAGTGGCCGCATTCTGATGTTAAGTACGAAGAGGAGGTAGTACATCTTGGCTAATGACAGTTTCGGGATAGAATAAAGCGGCACAACCTCCCGGTTCGGCTGTCAGTGATGAAATAAAGCCGAGAGTCTCGACTGGCATAGGTCAGTTACTCCGTGCCTAAAATAACCTCAAAACACGGTAGACAGACACGTCGGTGTTTAATCAGCGGCGTCTGATCGGTATTTCACGATTTTTATTTACGTCACTGCGTTAATCCTTCCGATTCGGAGCGGGTGCAGGTACGCGGACTGTTTAATATTCGCTAAAAAACCTGTCGCGAGGCGACTGACTGACAGTTGGGTCACGGGCTGCCCACGGCCCGGGGTAAGGGAAGAAAACTGCCGATACAGTGTCGAGGCCTGCGGCGAAACGCGCTATTCGCTGGTAAATATCACTGGGACATTTTGAACCACATACGATAATCGCGTCGCACTAAGATCTGGTAGAACTGTCTTATTTCTATTTGATCAAACTGTTTTAACCCACTCGGAACAAGCACCACACACCTCGGTGCGCGAGAGATCGCTGACGATATGTGACTCAGCAGCGGTCGTTCTGGCAACGTTGCGAGACCAGGGCCGTCGCGCGGACGGGGATTCCCCCTCCACGATCCCACGAGGCTCGTCAAACTTATATGATATCGTCGTCTTTTGTTGGATTTTAATACACTAACGCGCCTGCATATGGAATTAGAGGTTCTATTTATCGCTAGTCAACTTCGACACCGAGTCTTTGGGGATTTTTATACCCAGAATCGTTCAACGAATCGGTTCGCAGATAATCGGATTCACGTTTGCGAACTTTGCCCGCGATCGGATGTCGCAGGGAGCGCGTGCGGCGTTGCCGGATTTTTCAAATTTCTTTATCTTCTTTTTTAACAGTTAAATGATCGTAGTTAACACGCGTGTGGCGAGATATAGTATCGAGCTTGAATTGTCTTATGTAAAATCGACTCACCTCAAGCTGCATTTTCCGCTGGTATCTCGTAGAGGCGAGATCGTTTCCAATCACGCATCGAGGGCTGACGAAATCCTCCATGCCTGATATGCAATGATAATTTATGATGAACCAGCGACGATTATAGTCACTGTGGCTGAATAAACTGCAGCGTAGATAGTCTTTTTTTTTGTGGGTTCGTTATTTTGTTTTCACTTCACACGGTGCGAGAGAGAGAAGTTTAGTATACTTCACTGAATTGAGTTTTAGGTTCCGAATAGATTCGTTTGTATTATTTAACGCGGAGTTTAAGCTCGATAAAATACTAAATATGAACGAATAATGGCAGCCGCTTACGAGTCTCCTCCCACCGAGGGCACCTCGTGATGTTATTGACGTCATCCCGCCATTTCGGTTTGAATAAATCGCGCGCTACAACAGGATTCGAATACTCGATGCTGGCGCCTTGCGCGTTGAGTTTGTTTCGAATCCTCTGCGCATATCCTTGAAGAATTCCTTCTGAACTCGAGCATAATCAAAGTTGAAGTTAGATCTTGTCAATAATCGCAATAATTTTACCCTATAACATCGTTGTTCGATTTTTTATTTCATTTTGGATATCGAATTCGTCAATTTTGGAAAATTTGCAAATTTTATTTTTTCATTATTATTATTTTCGGAGTCTTAGAGCGCGGGAAATTCAACGTTCGAATGAATTTAAAACTTTGCTCGTTTATCAAAGTGTCCGATTGTATGCAAAGATTAATCGTCAGTGCGTTAGTGGCACAGGCGACCTCAGGTTCATTGAATTATAATTATAGAAGCTTCTCATTATTCATGGTACGACTGCGTCGATGGGACCGAGTTTCAATTTACCATTCTATAACCATTCAATGTATATTCTTATCTGGTGTTCGGAAATGATACGGTGTGTGCAGTTATTTTTAGGAAAAAAAAATGAATAATGTGATGCGACAAGTATTTTTTTTATATCTTAAACATATAATATATATTCATTTGTATGATTTACATTGTTTATAATTTGATACAACAAAATATCTATGACAACATTACAGTAGAGTACAATATACAATATATAATGTCACGTATAGGGTATATAGATAATAATAATAATCCTTCATTATTGACATGAAAAATTCGGTACATCAGACAGTTTTTAATTATTTTCTTGTTTACTTTCCATATTTTTTGTTTATATTATTTTCCTTGATTATACAATTATTATTTACTCATGAGATTAATCGAACAAATTTATTGATCTTTAATTTTTAATGTCTGCAGTCTTTAAACGTTTTTTTTTCATCGCTTCTCCCAGATTGGGTTTCATTTTGTGATCTCTTTCATTTTGTTATTGTTTTTATATACATCCATACGTCATGTATATACATGATATACACAAATTATGTTAAAATTCTGGCAATTCTCATATACATATATGTTTGTTTGTTTATTTGTTTATTCATTTTTATTAAATTGTGTGCAAGTTTAGGTAATTATAACGTTGAATCTGACTTAACAGTGAATTATAAATAATTATTCGATGAAAAAGTGCCCCAAAGAAGTTTTATCTTACATATTTTGTAACAACGGTTTTTTTCTTCAGATGAATAGTGTTTATTAAAATATAATACAAAGAAAAAAAAAATTTTCAAATATGACAGTTATCATGTAAAGTTGTAAGAGAAAAATTGTTAGTGAAAAAATATGCTATTTACACGCGTATATATACCTACCATATAGTTATTTTTTTTGCAAGACGTAGGTATATATCTAATTGTGCGTCAATTCGATAGTAATTTGTCAAAAATAGCAGTGTATAAAAATCTATTAGAAAGAAAAAAAAAATGATGAAAAAATGTAGGTATTTAGTATTATTATTTACAAGGGGTAGAATTTATTTCGCATCATGCCTGCGGGTTTTTGGAGAAAATACCATTTTGGACGGTGACAAGAAACCAATTTTTTTTTTTTTTTTCTCAAATCATTCCGATTTTTAGGGGTAAAATATATTGTAGAATATGTAGACGGACTTAGGAAATTACAAATTGTTGCGGTAATTGGCAAACATTCAACAATCATTTACTTCCCTAGGTTTGTGCAATTTTGTCAATCAATCTTATTCTTTGCTCAATATCTTTGATCTGTTGTTAGAAAAAAAAAACTCCTGTACTGATACATAGGAAAATATAAATGTTCTCATATTTCTCTAAGCGAAAAAACAGAATCGACGAGGTTGGCTCCAATAGTGTGAAGAGAACAAACTTCAAAAAATCGTTAATTCGGTCATCAAATGACGTAGAATAAAAATCATTCACTTGGTGTAACAGGTAAGAACAATTTTAACCACATCCGCAGAGATTCGGTGCATCATTAGCATCGATGAAAATCAAAATTCGTACAATTTTCAACATTGTGCAAATGACAACGCGGCTATAAAGGAAATTTGATCATCAAACCGGTGTTGGAACATCAATAAAAAGTATAAAACCGAATCTGAGCCCGGAATCTATACATTTTGGAATTCCTATTCCAATTTCACCTCTTGTTAGTCAGTATTTGAAAATTTGTGAGAATCTCTTGTTGTATGAGACATGTAATCCAGATAATTTAGGCCTCGTTAATTAGGCAACGATCAATGAATTTACAAATTACAGCAACATGAACACATGGCGCACAACACGTAATTTATTATTATTATAATTTTTTTTTCATTTATAGTTATGTAATAGTCTTTTTTTTCATCAACACATAATTAATTAAGTCTAAACGGGGGTTTGGCTCTGAATGAATAATTAGTAATTAAGGAGTAAAAACTAACGTTTCTAATACCGCGTCCACAACACACGTTACATAATTATATGACTTAACTAGAATTTTGATATGCTACCTAAACTTACCAAACTTATCGTTTAAAGTTCGTTCAGACCTCTTAACACCCTCAAATTATGTTATTGTACACATTATCTTCGGCTGCTGTCAAAGATTCCGCAATCAAGACTTAACCCTCGAATTTTCAATTTTGTCATGTCAATTTTTTTTCTACAACCTCGTGGTTAAGACTCGATCGAAGTCTTTCATCATTCAACCATTGCAATGGATGGACTCAAATATCTATACGACGTTTTTAATTCCGAATCTTTCTAATCAGGGATTATACAAGATAGGTACGTTACATTTTTCATATCCCATTGGGTAATCGAATCTGTCATCAGTTTTCAACTTTCTTCAAGAAATAGGAAATCTTCTAATTATTATTAATTATCAAACTTTTTTTTTTCCAGATATGCAAAGTGCATTTTAAGGCAGTACTTATTAGTCCGCAGGTCCCTTATTGAACTTACTTAAAACACTTTTTTTTTCTTTTTTTTTACTTTTATAAACTTTTCATTCAAAATAAGCTTTTGGGCTGCAATTGACTATATGATCGAGGATCATGAATAGTTGTTTTTTTTTTTGACACCTTTGTAAAATTTTCTCAATGTATTCATTTCAAATTTAAAACTATCACATATATAGATTTCACATGCACTCACAAAATATTACAATTAATACGTTCACATTTTGGACGTTGCCTGTTTTTTTTTTAATTTTTCATATTCGCTAATAATTTAAATACGATTTACCCCAGTTTATCATCTCCGCTCTTCAATTAATCCAATCCTTCGTTTAGCTTCTCTTAGTGTTCAGGTAATTGAAGAGCCACTGATCAATGGTCTCCGCGTTCTCCTTAACCCAGTAAATGTTCAATTTTATCGTCTCCAAGCTCTGCTCCAAGGCTCTCTGACCGCTACCAACTTCAACTTTTTTGAAGTACTCGGCGACCTGGATAAAGATAAAAGAAACGAACAGTTAAAAACGAACGAAGGTTAAAATGGTCTTGTTCACATCGCGGATCGTCAAATTACCTCTTCGTAGTCGTATTCGGTCGAGAAATGGGAAGCCACGATCGATATGAGTCCTCCCAGAGTGAAGGTCCCGTTTCCAAACATCGTCTGCAGTTTTGGCCAGTAAGCTTTGACGTGCCTCCACGCTAGAAACTGGCCCTCGGGATTATTCGCGACTACGGAAAGCACAGCCTCGACATCCTGGGGCCTGATTTCCTCCCTTTCGAGGGACGCTAGAAGATATCGCTGCAGAATCCACGGATCCATCGACGCCCCGAGAGACTTTAGAAGAATCCTTCGCTCGCTTGGAATCTGAGTTTTCTTGTACACGTTCCAGCAGTGGTCCCATTCCTTCTCACTTCCGTATTTTATCCCTGAGGAATAATCAACTAACGTTATAACGGAAGGCTTGAAAATGACGGGACTGGAGGATCGTTAATTACCAGCAGCGTAAACCACGTCTCGAAGATTCGGTGGGATCCTGACTCCCTTGTCCATCCAATTTTTGAACAACGCTTTCGCCGGTTTCACAACGTTTTCCAGGTTCAGGGTCAGCGCTGACTGGAGAACGTTGTCCCTTAGGAGTCTGGTGGATGAACAATAAAAATTTGTGATGAATTCCTGGGATTTGGATTCTACCACGAGATTATCACTCACCTAGTGGAATATGAGCCGGTGTCGTTCCATCCGACGTAGGTAGTGACTGGTCCTAACAACTTCCTCATGAAAGTGGTGTACTTTTTGAAGGCAGCAGTTTCGCTGAGCGTTTTACCCCAAGATTCTAGATGCTCCATCGCCGTTGCCCAAGGGACAAAGTCCCGTTCGTTGAACAGATACAGAGACAATTCTAAAGGGATAGTCGCGTTGAGGACCCCAGCTCTGCACAGGGTGAAGGCATCGTCTATGAGACTCGACCGATCGGCTGGACTGAATATGGTGTGGTTATTGTGCAGAGTCGTGATCAACGACGTCCACATATCATCTGAGTACGTAACGCGATAAAATCCGGTCTGATTTATGTTGACTTTGATCCATTCCACCGTAGCAGGAACCTCGAAGGACACTGTAATTGAAAAAAAAAAAACATCAAAAAGTGTGGGAAAAGGATAAAATTGTGACACCTGGCTCTGATGTTCTGTACCTTAGTAAATAAAAATGGTAAAGCATTCGGACGAGAAAAATGTTCAAGCTCGTTCCGTTCCTCATTTCCAACAAGCTTGACAATGCTTCGGGTCCGACTGCTTTGCCATGTTTTTGCACTGGGATAAAATGACTTCAAGGGTGGGCAACCCTTCGAGGAAAGCAGACTCACCATCCGTGAGATTCATCCAAACGTTGTTGGTGACTTTAGGCGCGATGTTGGTGTAGTAGCTCAGCGGAACGTACCACTTGTAGTTGAAGGGTGATTTCGGCATCAGTATATCAGTCTCGTTTTCCGAGGGTGACAAAAGCAGGCGCTTCTGAGTGGCTGATATCACGTTACCCTCGCGGCTGATGGTGATCAGTGGAAATCCCATTTGCTGCGTCCAGGTGTCCATTATGCTCTGAAAGATGACATCTCGCGTTACACATACAGTCCAACGAAAGTCGAGCTTTTCAGCACCGCGATACCGACCTTAACGTCGAACGAGTGGTTCGCGTGCTTCGTAAAAACTGCCCACAAGTCCGAAGTGTCCGCGTTCCCGTATTTATGGGTGTTCAGGTAGTCGTTCAACCCCTTCTTCATCACCTCTTCCAGCAAGAATTCCTCCAACATGTAGAGGATCGAGGCCCCCTTGTTGTAGCTGATGGTGTCGAAGATCGCCTCTATCTCCGATGGATCCTTCACCGGAACGCTTATCGGGTGGCTCGAAGCCAGAGCGTCCAGATGCAGGGCTGATTGGGTCTTGTCCAGGATGAACTGGTTCATCATTCCCCATTCCGGAGCTACGTGATCGACACCTTTGTGCTCGAGGAAACTGGCCACACCTTCGTTCAGCCACAAGTCGTTCCACCAACGCATCGTTACCAAATTTCCAAACCACTGATGGGCCAGTTCGTGGGCGACGACTATCGCCACCCACTGATGAGCGGCTGTCGATGTTTCCTGAGGGTCGTAGAGGATCGACGTTTCTCTGTACGTGATGAGACCCCAGTTCTCCATGGCGCCGGCGGCAAAGTCCGGAATCGCTATCAGGTCTGATCAAACGAGGTTGGAAAGAGTTAGGAATGATGATATCAAGAGCGTTGATACGGGCTCACCTTGCTTCGGGAGCGGATAATGAATCCCGAAGTAAGACTCGAAGTAGTCCATTATTTTAGCGGCTGTTTTAACGGCGAACTTAGCCTGTGGCAGCATAGCTTCGGGTGCGTAAACGCTCACGGAAACGTTCCTTGAGGTCATTTCCGAGATCCTCTTGTAATCGCAGACTACAAAGGCGACCAGATACGTCGACATTTCGACTGATTCTTGGAAATCATCTCTGAGCTGCGAACATGATTCGTTCTGAATTACCCGAGTGTATTTTTTGTCCTTCCGCGCGATGATCAGGGGATGATATTTATAATGAATGATTTCTGACGATATCTTGGTTTTATCACAATTATGCAAAGCTGTGTATCAGCGACCATGAAGCAAAGAAGAAAATTGCAAACTTTAGAGCGAAATAGAGGAGAGCAAAGCACTGTGACATTGACGAAGATGACGGTGGAGCTTTTGGCAAGACTTACGAGTCCCGTTCCCATGTAGAATCCCGCATCCTCGGTATTGACCACTGGCATATTGCACAGTGCTATGTGGAACCTGTCCCTGATGATGGACATTTTGAATTTCGCCTTGTACTGAGGCTCGTCGAAACATGGAAAGGCGGACCTCGCGTAGGTCGGTTCGAAATGTGTGGTGGCTAGGTGCCTGAAGGGTGATAAAAAATTCAAACCTCAATTATGCCGATCGTATGTGAATCGATCGCGTGTCGGCACAATATTTTTCACTCACCTCTTCTCACCGTCAGCCATTATATAGCTGCTTAGGTAGAACCCTTCGAGCTCGTTACCGAGCCTCGAAGTGAACCTCAAATGTACCGTGTAATTTCCTCTCTTACGAAATTTACTCTCTTCTAGTTCTAAGTAAAGCTGCTGGTGCTTAGGATATTCTAATAGCTTAGATATCTTCAGACGATGGCCCTTTCGGTCCTGAACCATCTGGAACAACGTCAACTTGAGGTCAGTATTTGTGGCCAATCAATAATAAAACTTGATAGATTCGTCAAGCGAATGTCTACTGTAATCGTGGTATTGATTGACCGTGTCGCTCGGCCAATCTCATTCAGAATCACATCGATACCAATCGATGGAATAGTTGATCAGACTCGGTAAAGAAAGGAACTAGTCTGGCATTAAAATGATCGATTCAATGCTAGAGTGAAGAGTTAGAATTGGGGTACCGACCTTTTCATTTATTGTCAAATTTTTACTATGGAAGACGATGAATTGGGTCTCTTTGTCGACGTAGAACTCGATGGTAACTAGTCCTGAAAAATGGACAATCTTCAGTAGAAATTCACCACAAAAATTACAACGTTAACGAATTCGTTTCGATTACCTTTGACTTCGAGCGTCGTCAGGTTTGGATGAATGGTGATGTTGTACCTCGTCGGATGCGCGAACGATGGTAGCCTGACGTTGTTCCACGGGAATAACTGCGGACAAATCGAGTTTTCATTTTTTAAATCACAATTCGCCATATTGAAAACAGCTTCATTGGATGGAAGATTGACCAACCTCTCCGTTGGTAGCGATTGGTCCACCGGAGTCACCCTCATCTTCAGCGACAAAATTGGCTGGTTTTTCACCGGCACAAGGACAATCTATACCGGATAAAATGTAGAATATGAAAGTGTACGAAATTGACGTTAGCATTATTAAAATGAGACGTGAATGATTGTGATTTTCATCAGAAGAACAAGCGAATCAAATCGATCAAAAAGTACTGCACACTTCAGACTGAAGTGCTGGTAATTGATATACGTTACCGTTTTGTGGACCGGCAAAAGCGATTATGAGAGAGACTGCGAATAGTATGGCGAAGACGATCGTTGCTATGCACAAGGCTCTTTTCTGTGAGCATACAGCGACCCCGTTGTGCTCGTAGATGCTACGTTTGTGTAATCCGGTGTTACTGTCCCCTGGAGAATAGAAATGAGGAAAATTCAATTCAATTGATAAAATTCTGGAGCTTTTTTCCGCCCTATTACTCCCCACGCGAGAAATCCATTTAATTTATCCGACGTTGAGAGTCTCCACGGTCTATGTACTCGAGATAAAAGTTTTCACGCCACTTTTGAGAGTTTCTCGAACCCAGCTGCACGGGGGCGTGAAATCCAACGGAATTTAATCTCGGCACATGTAGGAGAATGCTCGGAGTGAACGATTCGCAAAGATGTTTTTTTTTTTGAGAAGAAATATCGTTTCATACACAACTTTGAACGCAATATATCCGGGAATCATGATTTCAAAGAATGCTGTCATGTTTCAGCGACATCAGATTCCCTCTGATTTTTCAGAGAACATTTCTTACAGAATTTTTCAATTTCCTGTCTGCATTGTGGTAGCCATCTTTTCCAACAGCTTTTTCAATCGTAAATTGCCAATCAAAGTTCGAAACGACTCAACAGTAAAACCTCGATACTGTAGGAATACTTCGATATTGTATTCATCAATTTTTCTCGTGTCTCATAATTCTGATCGAATAAAGTATAAAAAGTACAGTCAAAAAAACTTTGAGCTTTAATAAATTGGCAGTTCCAATTATCTCTAATGGTACAGTTACTACAATTATGTTGAATTCGTCGATCATATCTACGTCACGCAATCAGACACATTAACTAATTAATCAGAAACGCGGGTTTTCGGGCCGACCAATTTATCAAATATGCAAATAGAGGGCCAAATAATCGATTCGTATGGGTTGAATATGTCATCAACTATTTTTTAGAGTAAACCAAACTGAAATACAGTATTTCCAACCATAATTTCAGTTCGATTTACTATTTTCATAGAGAATTCGGGCTCATATAATGGATTTAAAAAATGTTTCACCTACAGCTTGTACAATTTTCAAAAAATATCTAATATCTCGCGTTCATCCTAGAGTTACCTTAGTTTCTTTGAATCGAAATGTTTATTGGTATGTTTCAAAACTGATCCAATTCGAAAATTTTCCCCTTTCAATTGAACCAATCTGCTTTACGCTTAAATTTTTCCATTCAAAATTGGTTTCCTAGTTTAATTCTAGGAGCGCCACACGAAAACGTCTACATCGAAAAGCGGAAGCCAAAAAAATATCCTACTTTGAATTGAAAACTCCGAATTTGGAAAATTTAACAATCCTCAGATCAGCGTTCAAAAATTGCTTGATTCAATCAGGTTAAAATATTCCTGGAAAAATTGACATTATTAACTGGCAAACCGGGAAATATCAGGGGATCCGATAAGAGCATTGACACATAGACACATCGATCATAATACGCGTCGACATTAAGAATTTTCCTCAGTGCACCGTATGGAAATAGTGCTGCTCGATTTCTCATCGACTGATGTCACGTTTCATTAAATACGGTGCAAGCTCATCGGATTATCAGAATAAAAGAAATGAAAAAAGACTATCAGTACGTGTATGCATAGCTATAAACGACGCTCGGCATTATTGATCGCGTACACGTGCTACCTGTGCCGTATATCCGAGAGTATGTCGAGCACGGTATAAATGGGCCACTCGGACAAACCGATGTGCTGCTACAGTTTGTTGAAAAAAAAGAAAAATTGATATGTTTGATACAGAATTTTGATTTTGAAAATGATGATCGATTTTATTTTCATCCCATCCCATTTATCGTCTTCCGATTTTTTGCTTGTCGTAGATTGAAATTTATAACGAGCTTAATCTCACCTGTGAGGAAGGCAACGTCGTCGACTTCCTGCTCACTCATAGTGAACCGTATGGGAGGAGGTCTTCTGTAAACAAAACCCTTCACCTCGCTTTCTGTCAAAGCGTAAGATACTTTGATGAGTGGTTCTCTCTGTTCCGCCACAATTCAACGATTTATAACTATTAAATATATTTATAGGAGACCGTCAGTTCTTCCCTGAAGGGGGTCGAACTAGGGTCGATAATTGATTTTTTTTAGCTATTTATTATCGATGCCGGCTAGTCGATTACTAAATCGACGGAAGACTTGTCCTTGCGGTTATTCAAGTATTCAAATATTCAAATATTCAAATATATCACTAAATCACAATCAGGGGGAAGTATGTGGGTCATGCGCGAATCGACATACTGGTTATAGGGTAAAAACGGTTCTGAAAGCTTTTCTTTTTCACACCCAACGAGGGACACGCGGACCCGATTAGTCAAACTCGCGGATCTTCTATATCGATCGGATATCCTCAATACCACCGACTAACGACCCGATTATTATATTATCCTCGAGTTCTAAGATATTTTTCACCGCGGTCAACAGCGACGTACGGTTCACCGTGGTTTGACATTTCATTGATATTCGTGGGGCTGCGATATAGCGACTGCAGGGGCGACCCAACAATGGCGACTCGCGTCGATTTCGCCCGGTCGAGGCTTCAGGGGTGGTTCGAGCTTTCGGGGTGGTGGCTGGATATCGCCAACGCTATCCTTTTTCATACTCCGCGAGTGTTGCCATCTTCTTGCGCTATCGAAACCGCGCGCATCATCGCGAAAATTAGGCGACTGCCTGCTTTACCCACCGGAGGTTACGAACAGGCGATGCCAATGTGGGGTAACTTTGGCATGACCGTGCGAAAAGTTCTTTTCCACCCTCGATAAATTCGAGAAGCACATTGACCATCGTCTTGACTTCAGGGTCGTAAGGTTAAAGGGCGAAAATTTAATTTTAGAAACGGTGCAAAAAAGCTTTGGACATTTTGGAAGACATTTTTTACTTTTGGAGAGACTGAATCCAATATTTGACAGTCTTCAAGAGAGTAAATTTCGAATACTGTCTGAATTATACGTGAAATGAAATCAGTGCAGTTGATCATTGAATGTCGAATGAATCTCAGGATACTGATCAAAGGTCTTCATAATCGTGAATCAAATCTCTACTAATTATGAATGAATCCCCTGGTCTATAAATGCCAGGAGAAAATCAGACTTGAATCGAACGATCTATTGAAATCCATTCAGTATTAAAAGTATGAAGTATCCTATTACATATACTAGACCGAAATAAAGAAATTTGAATTACATTCATCAAGCATCGCTCTTGAATATAATCGGGGGAAAAGCTCTTAGCCCTCTTCTAACTTTTCTAGAATATAAAGAAAAGAAGTAAAAACCAGGTCGACCTGAAGTTACTAGACGTCGTCGTGTATTTTATGCTCGAATAATATCATTAGAGCCACTTGGAGGCTTAATTCGCTCGATTATTTCTGTTCGCGTCTACTTTAAGCGATTTTCACGTGGAACAATAAGGATGTATTGGCCGTACAATCTCAACCGAAAGTGATTCTCGTCGACAATATTAGGTACTTCGGGATGAGATAAAAATCGGGAAAAAATCAACCACAATCAAGACGATCAAAGTATTAACCATGAATAATAATAATGCCCGAAAGTTATCAATAAATTGTTTAAACAAAACATTGTTGTACAAATTTTCTGGTAACGTTTTTTTTTTTTGTCTCAAATGAATGCCCTAATTTTTCTGAATACACATGAATTTTTTAAGAATTTTGTCACTATTTGGAAATGTCCGTTTTCGAAAATTTCCAAATTTAGAAAAACGGAAAAAGAATCGGAATTTTGGATATGTTTTTGTGAAAACGATGTAGATTACAATTCCGAAGTTTCCGGAGCGTGGAACAAAAAGTTTCGTAAATACAGCCTCTACAAATTTGCGAAAACAAAAATGTCAAAATACTGACAAAATTTTCTTAAAAAATGCATGTGTGTTCAGAAAAATTAG
Source organism: Euura saliciscinereae (assembly GCA_018420115.1). Lineage (NCBI taxonomy): Eukaryota > Metazoa > Arthropoda > Insecta > Hymenoptera > Tenthredinidae > Euura > Euura saliciscinereae. The sequence continues at coordinate 132,210 of JAFFZH010016048.1, forward strand.
GGCATTTATTTGAGATGAAAAAAATAACGTTACCAGAGAATTTCTTAAACAATGTTTTGTTTAAACAATTTATTGATAACTTTCAGGCATTATTATTATTCAAAATGAATACTCTAATCATCTTCATCATGGTTGATTTTTTTCAGATTGTTATCTCATCATGAAGTACTCAATTTGCCGACGAGAATCATTTTTGGTTGAGATTGTACGGCCAATACGAACGATGAGCCGAGCTTATTCTCCCGTCTATTCCACTCCCTTAGTTTTTCGAGGAATTCTTATACATCGAATGATTTCCACTGTTCGGAGAAGCCAACGCAGCATCTGCTGCAGCCACCCCTGATAGTAACGTCGGGGTATAAGTTGCGACTAGAAACATGAATCGCGCATCGATCGGCGTCCAACTGAGTCTGTTTCATCCCCCTCAGCTTCGCTCGGTCCCAGCTACGTTCGAACCCAACTACCGATACTCTACGACCGTGTTTTGTATACTATTCTCCTCGTGTCTAGGGGGGACAACGAATGGAAACCCCATTTTCACACGACCCGATCAGTTAGACCTCAGATTCGACCCTTGCAGCTGCTGAGTCGTCGTCGAAAACCGTCCTCTAACCGGTTTTTGAATTCCAACAGCTGCGTTTTTTTTTTTTTTTGGTAGGACATTTTCTGCACGCGGAAATCGAAATTGAAGGACTAGAATTGATTCAAGCATCTCGGACACTGTTTTATTTATATTCAACCGAGGGCTGACAAAATTCATTCAATTATCTAGTTAAAGTTACACCTCGTTATATACCGTTGAGAGTTCCACTGGTCCGCGACGGTTTATTCCGCACTCCTAGTCACGTCGAATGGGTGTAATAATTATTTCGAGCTTTACTGGTCGCAGCGAGCGACAAGTCGCGGTGTAACTTTTACACGGTTTTATATTTTTTTCCATATCTCTCATTCAAAAGAAAAGCACGGAATACAGGTCAAAAGTTCACTAAGATAAAAGAGTAAAAAAATAAAAAAAATAATCGCGAAAAGAATGTTTTTGTTATCCACACGTACATTTAAACCCCTTTCGTGACTCGTACGAACACTTATCTGATTTCAAAAGCTCGGGTAAAGTTCCTGCAATCATTCCTGTTGGGCTCTCCTCTCATCTGAACTTCCGCTTTATCGAAACACTGCGTTTAGATTTGAATTTTTTTAAATTTTCCACCTCTTCTAATCGCTGTAATTGACGCTTGACGCAGCCCCTGTTATCAGACTTAGCCCTTCTGTGTCTTAATGATGTAGTTCGGGTTGAAAAAGGCCCAAAATAATGTTTTTCTCAAAAAACTTCTCATTGCGGATTTCTTTACTAAATACATTCACCTATCAATATCTACAAAGATCCAATCCGAATCTGATTTTGAAAGTGTTCTAATTCGGGCCCAACTGTGATAATCTGTAAAAATTATCCAATTGCACAGCTCACGGCTCAAAATGAGTGATGCAAGTCACAAAAAGTCAAAAGTGATAAGAAACTTGGAACTTGTTATCAGACATATACTTGGACTACTCTTTTCCTAGAGTTTTCAATTGATATGCAGCCTTTTACAAGTCTTAGATTATGTCAAATACTAATTTTCACCTACTTTTTAGATTTCAAAATGTAACTGGCGATGGAATATTGATTGAATCAACTTCTAGTTCCACAGATATCTTCTTTGATATATTATTAACAATTCCACGTGAGCTTTTTTAGGTCTGATCACCGAATCCCCAGGTAAATTACTTTAATATTCATGAAAAAATAACAAAAAGGTGCCTTTTTGGGGAGGCAATGATTGTTTCAATCTTATTTGATGGGAACTTTTTCACTGTACAACGAATTTCTGACGTGAATCTACTCTTCTTTCTATTCTGATATTGAAAAAAAATGGAGAATGCACAAGTACTTCATCGCCAGTACCAATTTCAGTTCTTCGGCGGCTTTTTGGGTGCATCGCATTAAATTTTCAGCTTATATGGATTATATATTTTGTTATTTTTTTCTTAGTTTTGAATGTAAAAACTTGCGATAAAAATTTGTCATCGGTAAAATATCAATTGTAGAAAATAGTTTTTAACCCGAACTACATCCTTAACCCGCGTTTAACCACACCAAGCACACTGCGTGCGATCACTCTTGCCTCACATGTACATCTGCGAGTATTTTTCCTCGTACGAAATGTACAACTCATTATACACGGTATAGATAATGCGATGAAGACACTGGCATTGTTTTCCTCGCAGGCTGGTCCGCAATTAACAGAGTCTTTGTGCGCAATGTCGTTTCAACGAGACCTGAGGCTATAATTGAGAATTATTTCGTCAAACTGGAGAATATAACGCGAATGCAGCAATTGAGATCTTCAGGGAATTATTGACCCGCTAAAGCTACGTGTTTTCGATATTTCGTGAACCTCCACGCGGTTATTTCAGACCGTTTTAAATATTCACACACGATGCGCCTCGAGGTTCGACGTGAAAAGTCAGAGGTAGCAAAATTCTGGAACCGGGTAGGTTTTATCGGTTATACATCCAGATAAACTTTTAGCGTATTGGTGTCGTGTGTGAGATCGCGAGAGTGAAAAGCGTATATCATCATGAACTCTACCCACATTGACGCACCTGTATTACGGTTTGCATGCATGAAATATATTCGCTTGCACGAAGGCAAGGGGGTGAAGGCTGAAAACGCGACCTAGGGGTTCCGAAAATACGCTGGAAATTGTTTGCGATTACTTTTTGCGCTATTTTTCATATATTCTTCACGATCTCGGGTCTGATCGATCTTATATTGTGTGCCCTGCCCCCCTCGTCGGACTCGGGAGAAATTGTATTATCGCAAGTAGAGGAATTCCTCCAGGGAGTCACAGTTCCATTCGGAGTTTACCGTGTGTGAAGAGAACAGAGAGCGGGTATAAAAATCGCACTTTTTTCTATCAGCACGCTGCAGGTTCAGAAAAAGTTTTTAAAAAGCGAAAAAATCGTGGCCTGGATAATGGAGACATAGCCACGTACGTACACTGCGTTAATTTTCATGATAATTCTACTAATTAGACCTCAGAGAGGCTGAAATTAACGACAATTAGTTATTGACGTAGAACGGAACTATTCAGTTCCTCGAACGTTTCAGATTCTATGATAATACATCCTTGGAAATTTTCACTTTAGACGCCTGTGTTCAAAAACAGTGGAAACAAGAAAAACTGATCGCGGATACTTCACTTTCCGGCAAAAACTGTTGATTCAATTTCATTTTTGTTACGTGATTCGAGAATTGTGGAAATGTCACGTATTTTCTGTACTTGGCACCCGATCGACCATTTCGAATCGCATATTGGATTAGTTTGATTTCGAAATTTTCCCAGATTCTTTTAGGGAATCTGAAAGGTAATTATTTTTGTTATCCTTTACCTGAATTTCCAGGTACTTCCGTGTTTGCCTTTCCGTTCTGGCCAGGTGGTCTAGAAGCGGAAGTCTTCCCTAGGGACTCCATGCGAATTGCTTCGCAATCCTCCCTCGTCGATGTTGGCAGTGGCATTTCTTCTTTTCTCCTCGCGATTGTTACTATTTTTTAATTTATTTGAATTTTCTTTATCCAAAGTCTGAGTTTTACTTTTCACTTTTCAGTCCTCGATCTCTTTCGCACTCAAGTGCGTTTCAAAGACACTTATTTCGAGATTTCAATTAAAAACCTCTCAATTTTAATTCGTTAAGCAGTCAAGACGTTAAGCATAGTTGCACTTTCGTTTTGGAAATGATTTTTGGTCCCATTTCAGGTATAATTATTTATATCGATGGTAAAGGTAAAGATTTTAGCAAAAATTCAGACGTTTTAAAAGCTCGAGTAGAAAAGTTTAATAGCTATCGTAAAAAACATAAACTTGTACATCATAAAAAGACCCACAAAGCTAGCAATTACACCGATGGCAAAAACACTTTTACAATTAGCCAAATACTTCTTATTCTGATTAGAACCGAACTTCAACCAGAGCAGGATTTATATCCAATCTCCATTATTATTCGTCAATTTCTAACCACCGATTTATTCAGATTGCAAGAGCTCATCGTGCAGTACAGAATGCGAAATTCTCCCCAGGATCAAACTGCGATCCTGAAACGATAAAAAGAAATTTGATTACCTCAATTTTTTTTCTACTGTATAATAATAATAATAATAACAGTGTTGAAAATTGAGGGTCACTGAAACAATATAAACTCGTAATCTCCTTCCGCAACGACTTTTGCAAAACTACAAGGAGGATTCACGGAATCGTAGTCGTACTCCGGAAGTTTAATTTGAGGAAAACATTCGTGGCTCTTTTCATTACCCTTCGGGGTCTACCGCGCCATTGTCTCGAGCTAATTAGGTGCACCGAGTCCTCGGTCAAAGTTTGAGACTCTAATTTTTTCTATCCCCTCGAACAGATTTACCGAACATTTATTATAATTACACAGAAATTGCGACGATAGAAAATTAACGACGACTCGAAACGTGCCACGCATGTCGGTCACCGTTGATGACTACCCGTGGTGCGAAATACTCGGATTATTCGAATCACGCTCTTTCGAGTTGACTGTGTATAATTAGCCGATGTTGCATGTGGGGGATAAAAGTAACGAACGAAGGTGTGAGAGGCTCCGAGTGTGTCGTGCGATAGGCTAGACGCGTTACTATCGCGATATCTAAGAGCCTATGGTTCCAATTTTATATCGGGAACCAAATTTACGATCCTAGATCTCACCCTCTGCATGCGCCACACGCGGAGTTTCGACCCAGACTCGTAACTCATCGTCTGACAGACTTGAATCCCAAAAACGAAACGGGAAGAAAAACGGCGATACGACCGTGGGGCCGCAAGCTCTATTATTATACAAAGTTCGCGGAGTGGCACGTGGAAGATAGGAGGAATCGAGTCATCTTTACACTCTGCGGTGGATGTTCCGAGTCCGTGTAACTCTTGGGCTGTAATTGCGGGTCGTGTCGTGATCCGGTTAGCTGAAGTGGGCTTGTCGAGCACCTGGAATGATCCAAGGCTTCGCTACTCGACTATGAACTAAGAAGACGCGATGTTCTATGCATTTCAGGCTTTCCTATACTTTCTCTACATTTATTTTCCGAACAGTGTTAGTCTTGGGATTTTGCAGTACATCATTTCCTAACTTTTTCAGAGTTCTCCAGCCCCTAGTGAACCCCTTTTTTTTTTGAACGATTTTAATTCATGAGCTTTTTTTCTCATACCAAAATCTTCGATGTCACATTTTTCTTTAAAGGATTAGATTAGATTGTCGAAATGATTGAAAATTGAATTTTCATTCGGGAATTTATTGCTAGGAAATAGATAAGTATTTACAAGAAAAGAAAACATGTAGTTGCACAAAGTTATCAATGATAACGCGACACGCTCTCGAATTTTGGAGAAAATTTGTACCAAATGGATTCTTTTTGTGTTATCTCAAGTTCGAAGGTGAACCAATTACGGGTTGATTGTACCAAAATGCTCCTGGAACTCTCTTAGTTTCACGGAAGTAAAAAAATCAGACAAATTTAACAAAAATGCGCAGCTATTTTTACAAAAGTGTCTATTTTTCAGTCAAATTTGAAGGATTGTTCATTCGATAACTCAAAAACGAATGTTTCTACATTGATAATCCAAAGTAGATGAGGATGCGAAAAATCGTGCAAATCTTTTTTCACAATCAAAGTGGACGAAAAACACGTCAATGTTTTGTCCTGCTTGCGTGCAAAAATCTAGACTTCTTAATCATTCTCTAAATTATCGTCGACCCAAATGAAATAATATTATAAATCATTCCATTCTCGAAATTTCCAGCCCCATCCTGGTTTTTGAGGTTCGGTCCAGGATCTCACAAACCCTGATCATTTTCTATAAATTGTTTTCAGGAGCTCGACTAGCAGAATCTAGAACCAAAGAACGAGGGTAGGTATTTGATATTTTGTTTCACGGTAGAATTAGTTCTGAATTCGGACTCTGGGCCTTGAGTGATTCGGTATTCCATTCTGTGTCGGATAAATAAAAACCCTTGTACGTACAACTTCGGGCGTAGGGGTTCCGATCGATGAATGAAGGGGATGTGACGTTTCCATAAAACAAAGTTAAGGGGCTTGAGATCGGGATATAACAATAATTAAATACCGGAGGTATTCCGTTCAGAGTCCCACGCAGTCGAAACTGAACGAAGATCGATTATCGACCGGCTCCGAGCCACTTCAGAGTTTGTACTGTAATAACTGTAATTTCAACCCAATGGATGAAGGAATCTTCGAGGGCTTCGAGCTCTCCAGGTCGCCCCAAACGGTTTCAAGTATTTCGCGAACCACGTCGAATCGCAGACTTGAACAACTGGCTTTTTTTTTTCATTCAACATCCATTATCACCAATCGTTTAGATTACAAACGAGTTGGATGACGAGTCGTCATAGTCCCGGGTCAATGGGCAGATAGATAGAATTATTTGATTACCGATATTAGCCTCAATTTGTTAACGCGATCGTTTCAGCCGCAATTTACCACACGGTGATCATCCTCGAATCACTGGCTAAAGCTGTGATCTCTTTTCACAACGGAATAACGTATCTCCGATATAATCACGGCTCGAGGAAAACCGCGGGAATTGACGTATCAACTGTGATCAAGTTTGGCGATCTTCGATGCGTGGAAAACGGGATCGAAGATACAAACGTATTTACGAAGAGCAAGAGACTCGATTGCATGGTCGATCTGAGAAAGAAAAATGCGGGAAAGCTGCTTGAGGGGACCAGTACGAGTGATTCCAACAAATTGTCCATACTCAAAAAATTATTTTCATCTCATCCAAAGTTCATTACACATCGAAAAATTGGCTTATCAAAAAATAATTTGTAAGGTGTCAGGCACACGGTTGATCCGATTGTGTTTCTCGACGTCTTATTTTCTTCGGAAAGCAATTCTTCATCACGTGAATGAGGAAAACTGAGAAAAAAAAATCCTGTGATAAGTTGTGGTCAGTTATCGAAATTTAGCGACAATCTAGTCACTATTTTGCTGATAACTTGGTCAAAAAATTTTGTTTTTCAATTTCCCTCATTCAAATGACGAAAAATTGCTCTCCGAAGAAAATGAGACGTCGAAAGACATAATCGGATCAATCGTGTGCCTGAAATCTTACGACAAGTGATTTTAAAAAACGTCAATTTTTCGATGTGTGATATTAATGATTTTTGGAGTATGTAGAATTTGTTGAATCACGCTGTACTCGTCCCCTGATGTAGGTTTTCTCTCGTCTCGTGCAGATAATGTGAACGAGAAACGATTAGCATTCGTCGTCTTCTGGCAATTACCTGTCTTCTCGCCAATTTCCTGGCCTCCGCGTGTATCTCATTGTTTGAGAGGCCTCGTTTTCCGCGTAACTCGATGCTGCAGCTGCAGGTGAAACTTGTGTAGAATAATTTTCAGACCTCATAGACCGAATGACGTGTATCAACTGCACGAGGCTTTTGTACCACTAATTCGTGCCAAACGCGATGTAATGCTTGCAGAAACGGAAATTATGCTCCGACAAACATTTTAATTGTCGCCTATTACGTCGCGTTGCACTTGCACCTATTGTACACGAAAATTGTTGAAAATAAACTACGGTCATTATTACTTTACGACTTTTATACTCAACACACCGAATTCTCTCGGTTACCGGGATGAAAATTTATTCCCACTGCTTCGATTTTTCTTCGTCCTGTTCCCGCACTTTGCCGCGATCACCTGTTACGCCCAAAACGTGAGGCGGATAAAATACCCTAGGAATTATCGAACTCGTTAACAGAATTTATCCATCAATGATCACAGATCGAGTTTCGTCAGTGTAATCGAGTCTCCGAGGGTTCGATTGTCATTTGCAAAACGGGGCGTCGTCTGAAGCGGGAATTCTTTTGAGTCAATTTGCGAAATCGACGCAGTCGTGTTCTGCGCACTAAACGGGGTTAATTTTTGCAACGCGTTGGCCTGACCCGTCTCATTACGCCTTCTAGTCAGTTTCCGTTTTGTTTATCAAACTCGTCGACGTTAACGTGGAAAAAGACAGACTCCCAATTCCGACGATGCGATCAGCCCGGAGCTGAGAGTGCCACTGAGCCTAGTCGGCGAGAACAGAGCGTGCCGCTCACTTCCGGCAAAAAGGGGGATTCCCGCTGGCACCCGACAGCAATTCGCGGTGGCACGGCCCAGCCCGAACGGCAGCCACAGGTTGTGCGTTCTCAACCTTATGAGGGTTGCGGAGGGTGAGACGAGGAACTTCTCATAGGGGTTGAGGATCACGCGAAGAATATCCTCTCGGAATCGGGTCAAAGCGCAGACGCGAGGGTCCGAGCCGCGCTTACGACCCCACAATTCTGTTTTGGGGGCTGGATTCTTACTTCATTCTACAATATCTAAGGTTAAATCGAGTCATTGATGAGGAAAAGTGACCGCGAGGTGTGACAAGCGTCAAGCAACTGAAAAGGAACGAACATAAAAAATTGTAAAAGAAGTAAAAGCGTTGGTCTTATTTTAGCAGAAATGTTACTCATTGTGCCTGCAATGAAGGGGATCGTAAAGCTTAGTTTAAGGGCAGTCTGGCTAATTTCCGGAGATGGAAAATAAGTCTGGCTCGTGAGGAAAATGAGCCAAACTCCTTTCTTACTGCTAATGAGTTTTAAGGTACTCGGAAATTATTAGCCAGACTGTCGATTTTTTGAAAAATATCCTTAATAGAACTGAAAAAACCTTGCGGTCGCTGCGTAAGGTGAATAAATTGGAAAAAATGTTCACTGGCTTCCGGACTATTTTAAAGACTGAATTTTTAAAGTTGATTGGATTATCGATAGAAAACATGATAAAAAAGTATCAATTCATGCACTGAACCCCTTCGCTGACGATTTCTTATGATTTTCCTTAATTTAGAAGAGAATAACTCTGGCTGATATCTGTTTTTGATGACGTTTCTTTATTCGGTAAGATTTTTTTTCGATCACTCTATGCTCACGTTACGTTGGGAATCGCGCGGCTTTACGTAGTTGACGGTACGTTCCGGCTGAGAACGTATATCGGTATTCGGGTTGAACCGTTTTCTAGCTTTTCGGACTTCCTTGTCTCGAGGACCCCAGTCGAATACGGGATTGAAGAGGTACGCAAGATTCTGAAAAAAAAGTAATGACAGTGACTCAAACTTGAAGAAGAATATATCGAAGACTTGGGAAGGTCTAAAGAAAGCCTCGGGCATTGTAATGAAGAAATCCACTTGGGCACGAACACCAGAAATTCGAATAAAGACTTTGCTGATGAAGAGAAAATCAAAGAGCCCTCATTTACGTTCCGTTAAACGAGATCCCGCGTCTCACAGAGAATATGACCAAGATCAATAGATATTTCAATGCTTGAGAAAAGGGAGACGAGACTCGAAGAAGAAAGGGTTCCTCGACCTCTTGCGATTGCAAAAATTTGGACCCTAATTTCAAGTCGCAACTTGACGAATTACGAGATAGAAATAATCTAGCACACAGCATTCAGTCAATTTTCTCACGTCGTTGTAGACAGCATACGCAATCTGCTTCAAAGCGAATACCGGTATTATGGCGTACAAAGCTCCTTTGAGAATCCAGAGGGAAGTACTAAGTGGCGGGAATCCCCCATTCAGGTCTGCGACAAGGGTGGACAGGTACAATGCCTGTTGGTAGATGAAGTTATAAATAACGTTTAAAAATAGGATCACAGTTTAATAATTGTAATGTCGTTTTTTTTTTACAACAGGTCAAGGAAATGCTCTTTTTCTTCTCTCTTTGACGTTTCGGCCCTCTTCACAACTATAAATTTATTTATTTATTCACAAGCCATTGCAACAATCTAAAATGATCTGTATATAATTTTCTGGATTGTTGGAGAGGAAAGATAGGAAACAGGCATTTCATTGCTCTGTGATACAAAAAAAAAAAAAAAAAAAAAAAAAAACCCCGGAATTGTTAGAAATACAGAAGATTCATCGGTTTATTAGTTGTGACTGTGTGTCTTACCATCAACGTGAACGGGAGAGCTCTCCAGCAGAATCGCCAGAAAAGGGAAGGCCGGGATCCGCACATGAATTGAATGTCGTTTAGGAAGACTCCGAGCCCATAGATTAGGAGGATGAAGACTGACTCGATCAGTGGCAGCATGGCAGTACCACTGAACACGATCCGGGCGTGAATCACGTACATGTTGGATAAAGCTGATTGCTGAAACAAAGAAGAGAATCAGGATCTGAACTCCCACCGGAAGATCAGACTCACCTTAATTATGATAATGGCGTTGATGATGCACCCAGCCACGCAGTACAGGCTGACAAAGTATATCCGAAATTCTTTCCTCACGTTGTTCTTCAGGAAGAGATTATCGAGAACCGCCTGCACGACCATCGTCTGAGACGGGGAACAAAATGAGCGCAATTCATTTCAGAGTATCGAAATTTAAGAACCTCTGGAATTCCACTCACGGATCTGAGCCAGAGGAGTAGATATCGCATGGCAAACCAATAAAATGTCCACATAAGCGGCATCGGCAGAGTGCCAAAGTGCTGGGGCATCATAGCCAGTGCGCTACTGGCGTCTGTCGTAAATATTCAGCGGATTGGATTGATCAGAAGCCGTCTTGGGCTGTCAAACTGAAATATACTTACTATTCATGGACAAAACATGAGCCCCGACGTTCAATCGTTCGGCAAATATCATCAGAAGCCCAGCGCGTAATATAGTCTTTATTAAAATAACTAGAAAGGAGGAGAACGTGAGGATGATCGCGCAGCAAGCTATGTTGAACCTCGCATCGACCTTGGCCAGGAAAGTCATCGTCAACGGAGGCATCGTCACGTGGCCACGCCAGAGCGTCGAAATATACGCAAGTGCCCAAAACTGCAACACGAGGATCAAAATGATGCTGCGAAATGAGATGCAGGAAGTCCGTCAGCGGTTACCTCTTCATTAACGAAATCGCTCAGATATGGCGGCTGGAACGCCATCTTTATCATTTTGCTCACGTTCACGTTGTACAGGATGTAGAGAATGCCGACCAGGCCGAAGGCTAGCACCGCGACACCCAAGCCGTATATCAACTAAGAGCAAGACATGAAGCTGAAGCTAGAAGCCATAATTTAGCAGCCAAACATTTCAAGCTTTTCCTGAATAGAATCACATAGTAGACCTTCAGATCTTCATTTTCGGCGAATGATTCGCATCGCATAATATTTTGGCCTCATTGTCTGATTTTAATTGAATTCAGCACTTTTGACACACTGATATACCTCGACAGAACCTTTATTACCGTTCCAAACCTGTAGATAGTTCTTACGACACTGAGCATAACGATTCCCCAGTGTGCAACCGAGCAAAGCACGAGCTTCCACTGAGTATCGAGCGGCATGGCTTCGTCGACGGCTTGATACCTGGATCTATGAGAGAAGGTACCGTCGTCAGAGTGTCTTTTGGAAGCGAGACTGAAGCAATGTAATAAAATTCACTTGAACCAATGTTGAGCCGAGAAGTCAAAGGTTCCCAGATCGGGGCATGATATTCTAGTCGTGTTATCGGCCATCCTGCATCTCATGGATAGTTTAGTTTTGTCGTCGAGTTCCAGGCAGCTTGTACCTAGCTCTGGATCACATCTCAGCCACGGTGCTTGATCGAGTACAGTCTCCATTAAGTAGAGCAGAGTTCTGCCACAGTAGACGGTGTTCAACGAGGACAGCAGCGCCGAGTAAGCGATCAGGGCGTAACAGTATCCTGGTCAGTATTAACGATTCGATTGGCTGACAGTTCCAAGATTATGACCAAAATATGTGGGACCATATTACCGAGAAAAATCGGACAGATTTTCCAGAGATTGATCGGAGGCTCTTTCGTGTACTGCGCAAGGAACACTTCCATGTAATTTATTGGCAGGTGTATGAACACCATTACCAGTATGAAGTGGGTGGCCAGTAAGCCTGGTAGGGTTTTCGAAATTGTGGTTAATCGTTGAGTTCCTGGGACTCGTTGCACTAATTACCTCGAGACATGTGTGACTTCGTGTACCAGTTGGGAGCCCAATGAGGAATGTTATTGACCATGATGAACGCCACCAAACAATGGTAGTACGACTCCCAGGCCTCACCCTTGACCTTCTACATAGTGACGATTTAACCTTGTTAATCGATTGTTAATAGCGGTAATACGTACACACCTTAGCCTCCACTGTCACTGTCAGATTTTGAGAATCCACGAATGTCGTTGACTCCGAAGACTTACGATGGAGATCTTTGTCATTATCTTCGCTGTCTGCGGTTCCGAACATCGTGAGATCCGATAGACTTTTTAACGCTTCATTATTCTTCGATGTGCCAGCCATTATTAATCAAGTATCCAAAGATTCTATCGTCCGAACATGGCTGCGGAACGCGTACCACGTGCCCCCGTCATTCATTTGCTCGACAATATGAGATTCGTCAAAATTAAGTCATTGTTGGCATGATGTTGGCCATTTATCTTCATTCCGATGACGAACTCGATTGATGGGTCAAGTAGGTGACTAGATTTGCCGAAATGCTTGCAGATCATTTTAGCGATCTTGATTCAATTTTTAAAGAATGTTGGCATGGTTAAATGTGAGCAGTTCTGATAGTTCAATGACGTTAGATTAGAGCAAAACTATGTAGATGAACGACTGGGGAATAATTGGTAGAAGCAATTGACCGATGATCGATTGCTTAATGCGCCTCCAGCTAGACCGAGATTCTTATCACGCACCTCTTTCTGTATATGAGCTGATACCTTATCAGGATGATAACCCGAGAAAACTGCTTCTCGGGTATCAACTCATTCTGAGACAAATAACCGTCCCACCTACGGAGTCATTTACCACTACAACACGCAATTATGGAGGTAAGTTGTAGCTATTATACATGTGCATTTATAGAAGTGTAGTTTCGATACCTGAATGAACTATCATGCAGCAATTCACCAATTGGAATTAGCTGTTTTGATGAAGCTATAAGCTGAGGGGATTATCAGTGAACAAATAGTCGAAGCACTTATCACTGGCCAGAAGTATAGACGCAATTTACGTGTCACAATAAATCTCACGAATGTGCTTTTCTTCATATTGCAGATGTCATTTCATTTCTCAGTCAGCGAGGTCATCCTCTTTGACGGATGGACGGTGACTAACTGGCAGGGAATACTTGGTTCCGCTGTTGGTATCCTGCTTCTGTCCGTCCTCTACGAGGGTCTGAAAAACTACCGGTGGGCATCACGAGAGTGGGATCATTCACGGTGTTGATTATAATCGTTTGACTTTCAGGGAACATTTGTTCGTGACTACGGCTATCGCCTCCCGGAAGAAATCGATCGGATTCAATAAGTGAGTTTTCGATTTTCGCGGGGATTTTGATGATTGTTTATATCGAACGCGTCACTCTTCTCCTACAGGGACTCGATGTTGTCCGGAGTGCACATCTTGCAATCGTTTCTGCATCTCGTACAGATCATCATCGGATACTTGCTCATGTTGATCTTCATGACTTACAACGTTTGGCTCTGTGCTGCAGTCGCCATTGGCGGGGCTCTCGGCTTCTGGCTTTTTGCCTGGAGGAAAACTTCCAGCGATATAACCGAATGTTGCAATTAATTTTCACGACCATACTGCAACCAGATGGAACCTGATTCACGACGAAAACTGCTAAAGACGAATTGACAATGCGAGAACGATGAACAAAATAAGACATTATTAGAAGTCGCGTCAGATTTTTGACGTTGGAATTCATGTCAGACTTATTCCGAGGGCCGTGGGTTTGGGGAGACTTACTAACCGAAGGAAACACTATCCAAGATCTGAATCGAGCCGTCTCGCCAATTTCCGCCTGCTAGCGAAATCTCTGACTTGAAATCCATCGCGAAATAATCAGCAAAAAAATAAAATCATTTCAATTGCAGAATGCTATTTTCTTATTTCATTGACACAGTCAACGAATATCCTGAGATTTTTACAATCATCCAATTAAATGCTTTACTTCATATTTGTGGGGAAGAAAAATCCTGACGTTTCATAAAAATATTCTAATCTTTCATTTCTCTGAGTTTTTGAGTCTATCCTCATAAATTCTAGGGATTGTAAGATTCTTGAGAAATGACAACAATTTTTATGTGTGATTGATTACACGAGGGACGCCATCGTTTGCTGTGGATTTTGCACCAGCTTTAATCAGAAATATGTCAAACATCCTGATTAGAGGGTTTAGGATCGATCCAATCGGGGGGCCAAACTGGCTCTTGACTCTTAGCAAGTAAAAGGTGATACAGCTTATAACTCGATAATGCCAGGATTACAATCGAACGGATCGAAATTAATTAATCTCCGAGTTTGAGCTCCTCATTGAAGATACCAGAACAGCTTTAGCATCCGAAAAATACAATATACAAAGTCATGAATGTAAAAACACGTACCTACGTCTTTTTCGGGAACATTCATCATATCATCCCTGATGGGCTTTTCCAACGGTACTTCAACGTGTTTCCAACTATTGATATCCCGTTGTTAAATCATTGGATCTCAACGAAAGGTAAACGTTGAAGAATCGTTGATTTGTTTCAAATCCAATACGGATTTCCAACGACTATTTGATTGGTAACGCATTGAAATCCGGTTGGAAGCGTTGTGAACGCGTTGGAATTTTGTTGAAAATATTGTCAACGCGTTGGGGGTGCGTTGGTAACCTGTGGGAAGTGTTGTCAACGCGTTGGAGGTGCGTTGGTAACCTGTTGGAAGTGTTGTCAACGCGTTGGGGGTGCGCTGGAATTTCGTTGAAAATATTGTAAGTGCGTTGTAGTTGCGTTGACAAGCTGTTGGAAGTGTTGTCAACGCGTTGGAGGTGCGTTGGCAAGCTGTTGAAAGTGTTGTCAATGCGTTGGGGGTGCGTTGGTAACCTGTTCGAAGCGTTGTCAATGCGTTGGAGGTGCGTTGGTAACCTGTTGGAAGTGTTGTCAACGCGTTGGGGGTGCGTTGGAATTTCGTTGGAAATATTGTAAGTGCGTTGGAGGTGCGTTGGTAACCTGTTGGAAGTGTTGTCAACGCGTTAGGGGTGCGTTGGAATTTCGTTGGAAATATTGTAAGTGCGTTGGAGGTGCGTTGGTAACCTGTTGGAAGTGTTGTCAACGCGTTGGGGGTGCGTTGGAAACCTGTTGAAAATATTGTGAGCGCGTTGGCGGTGCGTTGACAAGGTGTGCAAAACGTTGTTATCACGTTGGAGGTGCATAGGAAACCTGTTGGAAATATTGTAGGCGCGTTGGAGGTGCGTTGAGAAGATGTTGGAAGCGTTTTTATAATGTTGGAGATGCATTGAGAAGATGTTGGAAGCTTTTTTATAATGTTGGAGGTGCGTTGGAAACTTGTTAAAAATAGTAAGCGCGTTGGAGGTGCGTTGGAATTAGTATATTACACACCTAGGGAGGGAAAGTAGGCTCTTCCAAACTGCATGTGAAATTGACACCCGAGCCGAAGGCGAGGGTGGCAAGAACGCAGTTTGGGATGGCCTTTTTCACTCCCGTGGGTAGTATACTATTTTTCACCACCCCCTGCATCGGAAAGTACGAATTCCCGTTCACGCAACGGCCCGAAAGTCGTACTTTCCGTGCAGGTGTGTCGCGAAAACCTACTGAACGTGTTGCAGATGCGTTGGTGTCGCCTTAGAAACAAGTTGGAAGTATTGGAAGCGCGTTGGGGGTGCGTTGCAATCGCGGTAGACGGCATTCCGTTGCGTTCGCAACGCATTGAAGACCTGTTGGACGTGTTGTATCCCGAACAAAAATGATCATATTCGATTACATTAGAATGCAATAGAAAATCTGAATTTCGTTTTCATTCAATTAGATCTGATCAGTAATCCATCTGACCAGAGCTGATCATATCCGGCGAGATCTGATAAGATCCGATCGAATAGGACAAATTCCGGGCCCAATTGTATCCATACCTGATCACATCCAATCAGATATGATCAGACATGTAGCTTCCCAAATTATTGTCGAAAAATATGATATGCTTTGAACGATTTATTGCATGTTCACTATTGACATTACACATTATATGACCTATATGTATATATATTTTGTACATGGATTTTTGTACATATTCAGTAAGAATTCACGCCTGTGCACCCAAAATCGAGTGCACTGTGCCATTTCGATGACAGCATAAAATAATCTAAATATCAAGAAAAACATCTATTTCGACATCTATATACAGGTTTTCCAGGACGTGAAACGTAGTTTTTCTATGACCTATTGACATTTTTCCTGTTTCGAGAGTATATTTAGACAAAGTATAGACTCTGAAATTTTGCAGAAAATATGTACTTGACGAATACAATTTTTCATACTGTAAAATGGTTTATGTAACGCGAGTATGATTCACGCGTTTTTCGATGGTAGTTTTTGGTTTGTAAAGTATCCTTTTCAGCGACGGTCGGGTGAGTCTGCGAGTGCGCGAAGTACTTGGAGGAGTACGTACGAGAGTACGTACTGGATCACTTTTAACTCCTAGGCGTTAAAAGTAACTTGATTTGTACACCTCTTGACTCCAAGCATGCGCATTCGCAGTCAAGTGTCCGATTATTCGCCATTTCCACCTAACCTCAAAACGCGTAGATCATACTCTTGTTCTGTAAAGTATCGTGTCTTATTGTTAGTTACACAGTGCGTGAACTGCGACTTTACGCACACTTAATCGGACTTTACCCGCGTTTGTGATATAACATTTTGTTCGATACATGTGCGAAAGTTGTTTCTCAAAAACAAACCTGTTCAAAAAATTTTCTCGCCACGTTATTTTTTGAGAGAGAGCCCTAATTTTTCTGAATACACATGAATTTTTTAAGAATTTTGTCACTATTTTGAAATTTCCGTTTTCGAAAATTTGCATATTTTGAAAAATGGAAAAAAAGAATCTGAATTTTGGATACGTGTTTGTAAAAACGATGCAGATTACAATTCCAAAGTTTCCGGAGCGTGGAACAAATAGTTTCGTAAATACAGCCTTTACAAATTTTCGAGAACGGAAATTTCAAAATAATGACAAAGTTCTTAGAAAATGCATGTGTGTTCAGAAAAATTAGGGCATTTATTTGACAATGAGATGAAAAAAAAATAACGTTACCTGAGAATTTGTTAAACAATGTTTTGTTTAAACAATTTAGTGATCAATTTTTGGCATTATTATTATTCAAAATGAATACTCTTATCATCTTTATCACAGTTGTTTTTTTTCGATTTTTATTTTATCATAAAGTACTCAATTTGCCGACGAGAATCATTTTTGGTTGAGATTGTACGGCCAATACATCCTTCACGTGGCTGTAATTGGTCATATATTAGTGAGTTTAATCACCTGCTCAAAATGTAGATAGAACACAGATAGATACGGATAGATGCAGTGCAAAAAACCGTATAGAACAGATAGAACTTCTATCTGTTTCGATCTGTTAACTATACGGTTTCTTGCATCCTGCTATCCGTATCTATCTGTTTCTATCTGTGTTCTACTACATTTTTAACAGGATATGATGTTTGAAATTATGTTTACGGTCAAGATTGAAAAATCTATGACAAACCTAGGTTTTCAGCTGGTGGCCAGCCTGTAATGAATTATACTTAGTTTTCTGAAATTTAAATTTACAATAAGCTTAGAAATTAGTATGAAAATGTTTCACATTTCTAGGTCCAGCGGTTCGGGCTAGGCGTTGAAAAGTCACTCAGGATAAAATCTCTTCTTTTAAATATTCGGAATAGTCATTCATAATTCTATACAATAAGATGTAAAACCAAACCCCCACGAGAAGTAGAGAAAGGCCGCAGGTGAAACGTTCGTCATTGCGGAGGAATCTTGTACTATAAAAGGTCAGATCCTCAAAAGCATGCGTCAATTCTCTCCGTCAAACCTTGCACCTAACCTCTGCGGAGAGCTTCGAAGGGGCCCGCTCGAGGTTCCTCGCCTCTTATATTCATGCAAAAGGTAGAAAAAATCATAGTCTAATGCCACACTAGCATGATCCAAGAAATTAGAAATACTTTTGAAGATCTGACCTCTTATACTTCAAACATTACCCCCATAAGAAGTGTTTTCGACCAAGTTTTACAAGGGTCTGCCCGACCGGAGGCTCTACTGATTCTGTCTAGAGAACACAGGATAATAGAACCGTTACATTTCGAGCTACACAGATCATATCGGTTTCTGGAATGAAAAAGAGTCGTATCGAAAGTAAACTACCCAGCCTACGAATTATCTCCCGACTTCGTTGCAGTAATATCAGGAGCATTGTCCTCGCTAGGCAGATCGGCTAGTCCCCTTTTTTGGTCTTGACTTACACTGGAATAAAAATAACAAATCTGTTGTAGTATGTGTTTACGCTTCGTGAGAAATCAAATTTCCAATTCATATAAACATACTCTGATCAAAGTCTATGCATCCTTGTGCGAGCTCGCCGGTTACTGACGGACTCAAATATCCTCTTCCGCCTGTAGAATATATATAGACGCCGTAAAGGTGTATTACAGCTGAAATCATCACACACATCCCGTAGAAAGAACATTCATGACTAGGTGTGCATTCAAGTGCAAACGATCAAAGTAATTGACAAGAGCGAAGTTATCATATTTGTAAATGATTACATCGCTGTTTTAGAATCGGCGTGCAGTCAAAAATTCGCTACGCCTACATTCATCTTTTTGTTTCATACTCACGAGTAAATTCCGGGAAGATAGGCGCCGGTCGAATAAATATTTCATGCGAATCATGCTATACACAGCGAGAGAGTGGAAAAGGTTAGCGATAGGTTGCGGTTATAGGTTAGGTAGTTCGTTTTAGGATTCCACGGCATAGCAATATACTTTGATACGATGTTTGAGTAAATAACGTGTGCATATTATTGACGAATACTTTCCTGTTCGGCAGGCTCGAATTAGTCCAAATAGTGGATACACTGAGGAAAATCGTTCAATCCAGACGCCGGGTGGCATACGCGTTACAACACTTGACACTTCAAGACAATATGGCGGCGCCTCAGCGCCTCATGACGTTACGCAGTCACTACTGCCGTCCGAATTCCGTCGTTACCCGCATTCGCGATTGTAGACTTATCTTCGGGGTCTGGTTTCCAAAAGAGTTTTACTATAATAAATTTAAATGTATTGGCATATTTACGAAACTATAGAGAAAACTGGATTTCCGAAGGAACTATTTCAATACTCTGGGATCACTGACTTTTATACGAGACCCGTGTCCGAGATATGATTGTGTACTCGGCGAAAAATCGTTCTTGCAGTACAATCATATAAGATTCCATACAGTTTTACCCTGACTTCGTCTCGATCAAATTGGATTTATCGATTTTATCAATTGAACCTTCACCTAACGCGCCGAAATTTGTGCTTCAACGCGCTTCCAACGCTGGACCAACGCACCCTTCAGTATTGTTGGTCCAACTAGTTTCCAACGCTCACCCAACGCGCCAATAATTGAGCTTCAACGCATTTTCAACGCCGGACCAACGCACCCTTCAGTATTGTTGTCCAACTAGTTTCCAACGCTCACCCAACGCGCGAATAATTGAGCTTCAACGCATTTTCAACGCCGGACCAACGCACCGTTCAGTATTGTTGGTCCAACTAGTTTCCAACGCTCACCCAACGCGCCAATAATTGAGCTCCAACGCATTTTCAACGCCCGACCAACGCACCGTTCAGTATTGTTGGTCCAACTAGTTTCCAAC
>JAFFZH010016053.1:2099-16443 GCA_018420115.1 Euura saliciscinereae
CAATTCTTGTGCCACTTGAATGATTTTCAGAAGCAGAGTATCGAATGCAAAAAATGGCATTGTTCTAAAAATCATATGATTTGCATGAAAATTGATACCTTGATGTTAATTGGGTCCCTTATTCCGGATTTCGTATTGAAATAGCAAAATTCAAAGTGGCTGTCTAAAAATTCATCAAAATGATATTTGCCATTTTTAATTTTGCAATTTTTATACAACAAATTCGTACTCAGAAATCTACACGAAATTCGTATCAGTTAGACTACGTCTATGCTACCGAGGCTTTTCTTGGCTCGTGATCCATAAACAGGTCATTTTTGCAAATCCTGTGGCAATTCGGATGGAAAGCAGGCCGTCGTGTCGCACCAATTTCAGCATATCGTTGTTCCTCCGTCGCGCTCGGGATCCCAAACGAGTCCGCAAGATATGCAAATGTCACTAATTACTGGTAGCGCAGGATTACACGAAGGTTTCTGTCTCCCCCCCCCCCGGCTCCAATCTTCTCGGCAACTAGCAGCGGTTCCGCCAGCCACTGCCACGCGAGTCGCGATGCTTTCCAAGACACTTTAACTCTCTTCCACAGACTATTATGCCCATAAGTTACCCCTAGCTGGTTACTATCTGCTGTGACCAGATAACTAACACTTCGTAACGACTTTGCCAAAATCCCTTACCGTCCCTGTCCCCCCCGAAACCAGGGAGAAAGTCTTAGGAGAGAATCTTGGGAACCGGGAACGAATGGCTTGTAATTCGGAAACCCACCCAACCTACAATCTAGATTATCTCCAAGTGATTTCATCAGGCACAAAAGAGATTAGGGAATTAGCCAACGAAAACTCTGACACGGCGGTGCAAAAGCTTCACGGTTTCACCAGGCTCACGATTAGAGTGACAATAATTTTGATCTCAAGATTTGGATTTGGATTTTTACCATGAACAATTTTTAGAGATGATTTTACCATGGAATGAACACAAAATGTTAGTGGTCGTTTACTCAAAATTCGATTCTTCAAATCCATTCAAGGTCCTGAATTTTCAAAAATTCACGCCTAAGAAGAAGTGCAATGTGTAAAAAGAAAAGCATCATTTGTAGTCACTGCATAATTTCTGGACAGTTTACTCATTTCTATCAAATTCTTCGATTGTGGTTACTGGAAAAATATGATTTGGAGAACCTGAATCAGTTTTTTAATACCTCATTGGTTGCTCTCTCTCACCTTTTGTACTATTAATTTGTGACCATGGCTTCCTTTTCCACTATAGTATGGATGTTTGTCTGCCAACATGAGCAATAAAATGGCTTCAATCATCTGATGTAATGTTATCTTTGGAAGTATTGAGTAATCTTTATGGTCGTTCAATGAATGATGTAAAAATTGAGGGTATCAAACGTAACCTTGAAAAAATAATTCAGAGGTAAAAGTTTGACATTTCAATGCAAAAAATTTCGTTCGCAAAAGTGTTGGAGTTGAAAAACGACGACAAATGGTGTAGAAACGGTATTGAATAGCCTTCAATTCACCTGAAAAAGCCGACCATACAAGAATCCACAGAATTTGATGTCAGTGCTGAAATTGTCTCCAAAAATTCTTCAATCTAGTTAATCTCGTTACTTTTTTGGTGGTTAATTTCATTTGCAAATTGTTGAATCTGAGACATGAGGTCGAAACGTTGCCACTCTAATCTCAATTCGCGGAATGAGTCTCATTTAGCCGCGATCTTCTTCAGCATGTACCGATTTTACATCCTCATGAATAAAAATACGCGAATTGCGGTGCGGTTATAAGCAACCGGCTGCGGTGAAGAGATCAAACCGATAATATGCAATGGTGCAGTCGAGCCCGGCTACAATGTTGCACAGCTACGTTGTTAAACCGGTTTATTGTTTCTCCATCCCTCCGGCACATTTGGGCTTCGCGCTCGAATCGAGATGCAGAGTCTCTTCAGTTTCTGCTCCGATCTTCTTTACACCGTTGAAAAAAAAATTCGCAATCTCAATTTTTTTTATTTATCGCACGAGGCGAAACGGGTTAATAAATTTTTGCCCTCGCCAAAGAGAGACCCTCCCTCTATTCGATTGGGATCAAAAGCAAAAAAAAATAGCAGGGCTGGTACAGCGACTATTATCCACTTTTTGCAATCGATGTAACTTTTTCCAAGTTTTGATCACTCGAGTCACTTTTCTGGTCACAATTCAGCTTCGCAGTGCTAAAATATCCATTTTTTCTCGATGTTTTACCGCGATCTCGAATTGAGGTGAGATTTTGTGTATCTCATGATATGAAAAAAAATTTATCATCATAAAAATGATTCAATTGATCCTCCTGTTGATGCAGTTAATGAACAACGATTGATTTTTCAAAATCACTTTTCGTCATTTTTTAGTCACTTTTTGGAGTGAAAAAACACAGTTTTTCCACTCAGTTCGGAAAAATCTACTGCTACCAGCCCCGCGATAGAAAGAAACAATTTCTTTTTTGATGAAAATAATGGATTCTTTCATTTTCTTTCAATCTTTTTTTCTTCAATAATTTTCTTCATTTTTTTTTTCAATGAAAAAACTTGATTCTTTGAAGTTGAGAATGTAACTATATCGAACGATAGACTGTACGGAACCAAAAATGTACAATCACTTCACGTTTACGTGTTTTCTGCTCCTAACGAGTGTGTCACACGTGATCAGATTTCGAAATACGAGATCGGTTCGAACCCCGGTGCAATTCAGCAGTTGCAACGGCCATTTCTGGGTCCCGGTATGAAACTGGTTCTCGAATGAATCGTGAATTGCACATCAGTAATCAATTACAAAAGGCGTGCGAGGCACTCCCAGTCTGACGATCTACCTACGCACGAATACTGCAGTCCATTTTAGCTCGACGAATTCATATTTTGAGACCGCTCAAGTATGGAAAGAAAAAAAAAAATAAAATTGAAACAAAGAAAGCGACAAGTGGCCAATGCGGAGTCGAGGGTCTCTGTCTCTGACGACGAAAAGTTTTTCCAGTAAGATAAAAATGTACGTAGTACGGTAAGCGAGAAGGGGGTACGAGGATAGGCATTCACCCATCTGTGCGGAGCAACGTAAGCGTAAAAGATTCCCCGACTATTTTTTTTTTCTTCTTATCCTTCTCATAGTCTCGCTTCTTTTTGCCAGACGTCCTTCTCCGCGTACCGTTTTCATACGAAACAGAACCGTAACCCATTGTCTTCCAGTGGAACAACAGTGGCGGATGAGCTTATAATCTGTGAAACTTTTTTGTGCGACATTTTTGCGATATTTACTCCTGGAATCAGCTGTACACCCTGGTTTGGAATCAGTTGAAATCGTACAAATTCACTTAGTTAGCAATTCGCCAAAATCACTTGAAGATCGCTAGACATCAAATCACATGAAAAATCAGCTGAAATCGTGTATGGAATTTTATAAAATGATGGGAAACCACTTGGACACTCAAAGTTTGAGTGAATAGCCCCTCGTGGATAATTTGATAGACCGCCTCCACTCAATTATCGACATTTTGCAGAGATGTCGCAGTGAGCTGCTGACACCAAGGTAGAATGCGAGACAAGAAAGGAGCCAATTAGAGTGACAAAGTAAAGGTCCGACGTAGAGGAGGTATGCGGGTGATTGGAGGCTCTCTCTTCTGGTTAATTTATCGGCTGGGGTATATATTTATCCATTCATTAGCGAAGAAGAGAGAAAGAGGGAGAGTTTGAAAGACACACGTCAACGAGACTCCGTAGGATTGGTGCGGATGGATTTCCTACGTCGCGTTATCGATTTTTGCCTCTTTCCTCCCTCTATTCTTTTTCTTTCCATTCTATTCTTCATCCAGAATCCGTCCTGTTCCATGTTTCCACGAATTGCTGAGAGAAAAGACGAGGAATAAAAAGACCAGGACATGTCTTTCTTTTAGAGAGATGGATTTCTCGTGTCTCTAACGCCTTGTGGGTACTAGGTGCTTACTTACCTACTTTCGAATACTATGTAGTCGACGTCGCCACCTTGAAATAAAAATAACCCACGGATTCAATCCTAGGTGAACAGACACCGAGATGTCTTGGAACACATGAAACGATGATTGATTGCCAGAAGTCGAGTGTTTCCAATGCTGATTCTTCTGTCTTGATCAGCATTGGCCTTTGATGTCAGTTGTCAGTTAAATCTCCGAAGAAGAAAGTTCTTCGAGTCCAGAAGCTACCATGTGTCCAAAATCTGGTATTTTTTGTTCCCCCGACTTCGGTCTTCTGCGTCCATCGAATCAGAGAGTAGTTTACAAAAAAGAAACTGATTCAGGTCCTTCAGCCTCGATCTGGAAAAGGCAACAGGGTCACCGGTTCTCGGCCGTAAGTCCAGTTCGGATCTCACGATGCTTGAAGCTCTGGTTTACTTGGCTCGAAAAAAGCCGACCTGCCAGTACCGTCTTCTTCAATCTCGTTCCACTTCGACGACAGTGTTATAAATCTATTCCACATTTTATCATCAGGAAGTATTACCACGTTTGAAATCACTGATCTGCACTGTGATTAGAACTAGAGGTTGATCCGCTAAGACACCAGCAGGCGAAAGGCGATACCAGCTGGTGATTTTATGAATGTTTGAATATGTGGGATAATTAGATTAAGCAGCAGATTCGATATCGGATGAGTCACACGATGTCTCGGTGACTGTAACTGGTTCTATCATCCGCCGATGAGGTTCATGGTCGCTTCCGACTATCTTCAGAGCTCGATTATTATTCATCAGATTTGAGATCAGCTCGTAGGGTTTTCCATTCCTAGTTACATCAGTTTCTTCCTACAAAATTGATAATGCGGTGTCAATTATTTGATTTTGGCTCTTCTTTTCCGTTCGTGGGATCAGTGAAGGTCTGGCCGCGAGGAAAAGGGATGGAAAATCTAGTGATTCGTACCTCATGAGGTGGAGGTGATGGGCCAATTCACATCCCTATTTTTGACCTCCGGAGTAGAATAGCCTGACTTTATCCCAGACTATACGTTTCGGTCTAGATCGTTGACCTTAACACCGTGTTTCTGCGATAAGCGTTCAATTTATGTCACCGCGTACTATCGAAGCTGCGAGGGACCTTCGCACTTTTTGCGGGTTGTCGATGGGCGATAATCAAATTCACGAGAAAATAAAGTAGCGAAGCGATCGCTGTGTTGCACCAATCGTAATGAGAAAGACAGTAGTTTTAGTCTGGTCGATCCCCCATCTTGAATCAAAGGTGCTCGAATTTAGTTTTTTCATCATATCTCGACAACTATTGATCCTATCGTTACAAAGGTGAGTATCAAAAATAAAGATTACTAAATTCTCTACAACAAAGATCCCATACATTTTTTTTTCATATTTTCAATAGTTTTTGTGGAATACAGGACTGAAAGTGTCGATATTTGTACCTACAGAACCTCGTGAGAATTATGTACGTATTCACTGGTGTATTAGAGACAAGCTATCGAAGATAAGAGAAACATATGTCAAACCATTGTTGTAGAGAATTAACTCAGCTTCATTTTTTATAATGACCTCCGAGACCATAGGATCAACAGTCGTCGAGATATGATGAAAAAACTGAATTGAAGCACCTTTGACTCAAGATAACAGATCAAGCCGTCCAGTTAGAGGTCAGGACTTCTAGTCCGTTCAATACCAGGCCAAGATGAAGGTCTCTACCAATTCATAGATCTTCGATAATCAGTTTTTCTATTCGCAATAAAATTTTCTCCTTGTATTAGATCAATTTTTCCTGCATTTCCTGTACACTATCTTGAGTTACATGACGTGGGCACGAAGAAACGCAATCCTCTAGGGTCAAAGAACCAGCTGGCTGCCAACTCTCGCTGCATATACGTTCTACGTAGGCAGGGGCAATGGCGACATTCTATTAGATAGATGTTCTGACCCCGTTTAGAATATCAATATCTTTATACCACCAGGCTTCCACGTTCGCATTTTCAAACCAAATTCTGATGTAACGCTGTACCTGCGATGCACTTATCATGTGCATGCATCACCTCCACGATATGAAGATCATTCAGTGTCGAATAAATCCCTACTGACAAGCAACGCTTCGGTTTTTATGCAATTTATCCAACCACCGATCGAGCCAAATGCTAAGAATCTAGAATCTGAAGCCTCGCATTCCTCGTTGAGACGGTTATCATCCCCTCATGACGAACCCTCGATGAGGAAGAGGGAGTTGAAGCCCGTACAGTTGGCTTGATTAATAATCTCTGTGAACCAATCAGCCGATAGGAGGTAAGAATTTCGGTTCACGATTCGTGATTTCAATACATATCTGAAGGTGAAAACTTTCAATGTGGAACAATTAGGTGGTGTAAACACGAGAATCTGGTGTAAGCAAGCGTGATAGTGTGTCGAGAAAATGCCTGGTAGTTGGTAACGGGTAATTTCAGTCTTCACGGATCGTGGAACACGCCCTGATGTATATACTGCTAACCGATCGGTAATAAGATTGGGAGAGAAGGTTAACAACAAACAGACTCCCGCCTAGTCCTCTAGAGCGTGCGCTTATTCCTCCACACTAGAGTAACCAGACTGAAATCTTAGACTGAGAATTAACGCCTGACTAACCTCAGCGCCACTCCTACGACGACAAACAGAAATATTCACGAATTAAGAGCGAGAATCTAACCCTGTTTGCACAACTCGAAACGCTAATTTATCTGAGATACAGGAGCAGGACGAATACAGAATCGAATCAAATTCTTCGAAGACGCTAACGAGGTATCGAGCATTTCACAAATGGTAGTAAACTGTGCATGCGAAACATACTTTTACGCCATTTTAGTGTCACCTTCAGTAAATCTAGTGCAATGTCACACATGGTAAACATGACCAATGTGCCAAGTGCCAATGTTAGACAGTAGCGATGACAATGAAGCTGAAGTTTTCCTGAATAAGATCACGCAGTAAAGATTCATGTCTGTACGTTCAGGAATGTATCCCTTTTCATGATATTTAACAAAATTCAAATTCTATGGCCTCATTGTCACATGACCATTCGCCATAGAAGTGAAGCATTGAATAATAGCAAGCAAATTGAGATTGCAATCCACTTTTTTGGTACTACTTAGCATTTTCATGGTCAGGGTAAATTGGTCAGGAAATTTTGTTGACTGTTTTCCCTGCTACTGCTATGTGTTATTTTGTTACACTGTGTCAAAAATGACCAAACATAATTGGATGTGGAAGTTAAGGGATTGTTTCCATTACTCAAGGGGGTTCTTCTTCTCCGAAAGGACCTTGGCGTTTCATAGCAGCGCGTGTTTCGTCTTTTACATTTTGTTTATCTTCTCATTCTTTTTAACCTGACTCTTGGGACCGGTGAGAAGCCGCAAATAACGTGTTTTAAAACCGCGAACGATACGGTGCCCGCGGTTTTACCACCGCAACTGCATAGCGGGCTAACTTTAGACGCCTGATGGAAAAATGTAAAAATATTCCGCAAGGTTCCTCTTATAACATCCAAGCCGTTGTACCGGCGGATCTTTGCATACTGTGTCAAATTGCACGACGAACCATCGCGATATTCCTTTTCAATATTTTCAGCCATTTTTTTTTCATCGTCGTTAATAATCCTTCTCTGACCGTCCCCCCCAGAAAAATTGAGGGGGTAGCACGGAGCTTTTATACTTACCTTTTGTTCTTAAACCAAGCTAGAGAGTGGATCCTGGCGTTATGGTAATGTCGAAGGTTTACTGCAATCCTCTATTCCCCATCCCAGTCGGTCTGGCTCTCTATTTATGATGTCTTTGCCCCCCTTAACTCGCGTTTCCTTTTCTTCAGACCATTTTTTACTATCATTTTCTGGCCCTTTATGCACCCTTGAAAATTGAAGACGCACCTGACCTGCGGTAGACTTCTTCTTTTCTCTTTTTTTTAAAGATGCAACAAAACGAAGAAAGATGAAGAGTCAGTTTCACTTATTTATTTCAAGTGTCTGCAATATCAGATTTTATCCTCGCAATAATACCAGGAGCAGCACCGTCTGTTGGAGTAATTCGACGAAGTCTCACATCATTTCGTTATTTTTCTAGCCATTCTTTGTTTCACATTACGACAGTACTAGCATTCTTTCTTGTATATTCAAAATGTTAATAATCCTACTTGGTTATTTTTGTTGCAACATGTATCGCATGCAGAACTCGAACTCGAACCAGCAAAGAGAACTGAGAAATGCAAAAATGTACATTGCAACCGCGCAGCTCAGGGACCGAGAGTGGAATAATTAAGCTTTTCGGCTAATTACATTTCTCGTTCCGCTAACGAAAAGTAAAAGTGTGCTGCAGTCTTGGGAATCGTTTTTTAGAGTTTAATTTCGTCTAAAAAACTAGAGAAAAAAGGGATAAACTGCAGAAGAGAAAAATAGCTGAGAATACCGAAAAGGGAAGAAAAGCTTTTCTCTCGGGTGCTGGTAAGGGATATCTGCACGAGACGATACGGTTTTAATTTGAAAAGTTAACAAGCCAAGAAGAGTTTTCGAGCCTCGTTTTCACTGCTTGTTCTTAATTAATAGAATTATTATATTTTTTCCCCCACTATATCCTCATCTCGAGCTTTGTTGCAGGTAAGTGTGCGAGTCTAGCCTAGGATTATACAAGCTCTAGGTGTTGGTTTTTCATCGAAGATAAGTAGCCGTTGCACTTTTCTAAGCGAAGCTCAAATATTTAGTCTCCTTAGGTATATTCCGAGAAGAAGAGAATATTGAGGAAGAGATCTCTCTCCTTACTTACTTACTTACTTACTTACTTACTCGGGGTTCTCCTCTTGCGAAAAAGTTTAAACTCCAATAGCAGTTGCTGCCACTACGGGTTACGTATAGCTTCCTTGCTGGCTCTTTTTTTCGCGTCTTTCAAGAAAAACGAAAAATAAAACCAACTTTGAAAGTATAGTTCGGTACTTGAAACGAACTACGATGTAAAAAGACTTGTGCGGAACGAGAATAAGGAAAAAGCACAAAGCTGAAGGTAACAAAGAAAAATAAGATGGTCGAATGAAATCTCTGCTATCAAAGTACCAACCCACTTTACTTTACCTTTACTTCACCTTCACTTCTTATTCTTCTTTCGAGCTTATTTATTCTTATTTATGCCTTCTTATCCATCGCTCAACGGATAAGAACGAATCAAATATTCATTCTCGAGACAAGGCCAATCTTAAGACATAAAGAGATTTGCGCACTCGCACTCAATTCTCATTCCTCCTCCACTCAGAGAATCAGACAGAAGATTATTTCCTCTTTTTCTCAATCTCAAACAGAGACAGGGTCTAAATTGGTTTGACGGTATTCTACTGCGTCTTTGGAACTCTATTAAATTCCCTCTTTCTACATCAGTTTTTTGCAAATATCTCTGCTCCCTTGGCTCCTATTGTGAAAATACCAGATATCAATAATGATCGTTATAAAATTCCCTGCAAAAAAGGTCCTCTGCACTTTTTCCTTAAATCCACTGGTTTTGTCACGGCGTTGGTGGAAGGTCTGCAAACAGTGAAGCTTCTTTTTACCAATTGATTGAACCTCGATCGATATTGTAACGAATTCTTTTGTTCTTTTCTACCCCTGAATAAGAAATTCAATACTAGCGAATATGAGAAAATCCCAACCACCCCCCACAGTCTCGCGATCCTAAATCTGTAAAGTAACTTGAGCGTTTATAATTGCTACCCTTAATCCGCCCTTAAATATATTTTTTAATCTCCGATACCGTGAATGCCTTCCAATTTTCATTTGCCGGAAGGGGAGGTTTCCTCGTTCGGTTTTCCCTGTTGACTTTTTCATTATTCCCCATTACGATCTCCTCGAGTCCTCTAATTCTCTGGAAACCCAATATTCGAGATCATTTGATTTAATGCGACTTAATAACCGCGTCTCCACTTTTTATGATACTTAGTCGACTCTAATTCGCTCTTATTACCTCATCCTCCCCTTATATTCTCTTTTTGTCTGAAAAGTCAAATTTTGACCTCAATTATACATATATCAGATTCTAAAGGAAAATTTCGCCGAATTCGCACCGACCGTAGACTCGAGACTCGCAAAGTATCTCAAATTGCAACGCAAACGGAGTTAACAACGATAATTCCTACGGTATATGGAATACACGTTAAATAATTGTACTCACGTCCTATGTGTACTTAGGTGCGTCTCTCTTCTATAGAAAGGCTAATGCACCGTAATCTACACAGCTAAGTCTGGTTTGCGTTCAATGCCATTTGCTAGACGCTTTAGTATCATGCAACTGCATACATGTGTCGTTGAGTTAAGGCTTTACCATGAACTCGAGACCTTCGGGAGTTGTTGCACTATATTTACTACTCACTTACTAACTGACTTACTCCTCTCTTTGCGTTCGTACATCAATTCTTTAGAGACAGTAAATTAAATTGAACGTTTCTTTCAATACCGTTTCTGTTTTTTTTTTTGTTCGTTGATGCTTTTAGTTCATATTACAAACTACAGTAACTTTGTAAAGAAGAAGAAAATGAGATTCCCTATAGTACACGAATTAAGCTTCATTTTGGAAAAAGATGCCCCCACTTACCTCGGATATTGTGGCCTCCAAACGCAGAGGAAGTCGAGCTTGCGATAATCGCCAATAAAATGGTAATCGACCTCCTAGCCAAACGGAGTGTCCTCAAAACCCAGAACGAGGTGGCGTTTTATTCGCTATGGAACACTTCAAACTTCTACTCCACTGGTTTCTGATTAATTGAAATTTGGCGAAGATATAAAATTTGACCTCTTCTTTTATTTAGGACACGTTTTTTTGCGTTTTTCGGTAAGTAAAGGTCAGATTGAAAAACTGTGCTATCAAAGCTTGAATATTGATGTCATAAAGATGGTGTATCAATTTCAAATCCAATGGATGAGCGGTTACGAATTTGGAATTCATGGTCGAACAAAAATATTGATTTTTCTTGGGAACCGTCTAAACCTTGACAGAACCGATTTCTGATGGAAATTTTTTACCAAGATATCGAACTTCACATCGATTGGAACCTTTTCTTCAATTTCAGATACGTTTTTGTCCGTTTTTCAGAAATTTGAGGTCAGACCGAAAAACTGTGCTATCAAAGCTTGAATAATAATGTCACGAAGATGGTGTATCAATTTCAAACCGATTGAATAAGCGGTTTCGAATCGGTGAATCATGGTCCGACATATAGAATTGATATTGTTTATCTTTCTCTGAGTTTGCGACTATTACAAGTGTAATAACGAGCGAGTGTGTCGAGTTCTGAGAATCTAGGATCGTCGTAGTACAATTGTACAAATGAGTCCTTTACCCCAGCCCCTCTTGAAACCCTAGGGAATTTATACTGCAGTAGGATAACCTAGAGAGAGTATGTAGTGGGTACGGAGTTGCGAGAGGTAACAAGAGGCGGTATATAACGTCAGAGGATTATAATTAATAAAATATCAACGTTAAGTGCAGCCAAAGCTTCTTAACCAAAGAGCCCTTAGGCACGCAACTCGTCGTCAACGAGGGGTTGGGAGTTGTTGTAACCTCGGTCGAGCCTCGTGCCGGGCATACTCTCACGAATAAATTAATTGTCACTTGACGAATTATTCTACGTTATACCGCGATTTCGCCGCTGTTTAAAGAATCATATCATCCGTAAAAGACAGTCGCTGCTTGCTTTCACAAACCCCAAGGAATTTGCATCTGGAATTCCATTTTTTTTTTGTTCCATTCCGCGTGCGGTCATAACGTATTCCGTCTCTGCTCAGTAGCTGTCAGATCTAGTGAGTGGAATCACCCAGGACACGTGTATCAGTTTAATAAAGATGACAAGAGGAAGCGAAAGAAAAAAAAAAGAAAAATATATCCCTTGACGACAACGACGACGCGTGTAATCTCCCCCGAATCGCTTATTTATTTACGTACGAAGAGCACATCTAACATCGAGATGATGAAAAATCCAGTCAGTAGGAGGGAGGAAGAGAAGAAAAGCACAACCTTTGAAGACATGATCAGATTCTGAAGGGCATAAAAGGAAAGCTAATTTATATATCGCACTATTCTGCAGAGATTTATACTTTTTCACTCCACTCGTCTACAACGGGGTTGAATTTAATCTCGGAGAACCCTTAACGCGGATATATATGACTCGGATAGAGACAGTGGTGAATTTTACGTAAGAGCCACCCCCGAGTCCGCCTTTGTCTCACTCGACAAATTTATGCAAAGCGGGATTCAATCCGATTTTACCCGCTAACACCAGACTCCTCGTTTCGTGCTTGTAATTTAGCTAACAGCCACTTCGTCGTTTCGATACAGGGACTCAAAAAAGCGAGATTATACCCTAAGCTGTTTGTTGGTTGTACATTTTCGGAAACGATTTTACACGGGTTAATTTAGCTCCGAGTGGTTTTGCCAAGGGGTTCGAGACGCAGAAAACTTTTTCCGTTAAAAGTTGAGTTTTTGGTAAAGAGTGCGTCTATATATGAAAAAGAATCGAGACGAGATGAAAAAGAGTCGAGGGGTTCAAAGTACAAGCGGTAATCACTTTGATTCTATTCATGCTATGAGATATTTCACTCGGAATTAGCTCCGGTCCTTTCCTAGCTTCGTGGCGTCGACGACCTGCGAAAGGAATGAAGGTATAAGCGATCCTGTCCCATTACCATAGCCATAGCTGTGCCCGACGGAGGATAGTGAGGCTCGGAGTTCAAGAGGCGTAAATTATTACCCACCTCGGGCTGCAGAAGCATTTGCGAAATTAGCTTCGGACAAAAAGCTATTAATTTCAATATCACTTCGTTGGATAGATGGATGGTCTCTGCGACTGTACAGAGGTCGTTCGTTCCGATTTTAATTGTCGTTCAACGAAATCGAAACGAGACTGAGGGTAAATTTTCAATATGAGGTAGTAGTAACTTCCCAGACAAAGTAAATACTTTTTTCTTTTTCATCAATATCGGTTGAGGATATAAATTGACGAAAAAATTCATATGAAAATTTTCTCTGCTTCGTCGTTATTCGTCGAATAAAAGTAAAAGAGAATAAGAGAAGAGAGATGCGATGCGAAGCTTGAATCCCAACCACCGTTACGTCGTCGCTTGGTCGGATATATTGGAAAATTTCTATCATTGTCTTCCAATCTCGTCGGTGGTCGAGCCAGAAGGAGGATGAAGGACTCTTTTAAAAGAAAGGAAATATTCTCTTTAGGGGTTTGACCCTGTCGAACCCCGTTATTGTTTACTCGAAGCCCCGGAATCCTGAGCTCATACTGAAATACCACATCCTTTCCATAAACCACCAACCGAATAAAGAAGATGAAGAGAAGTCAATCTCTCGAAAATAAATGACCAGCATTTCAAAGCATTACAATAGATCGTATAAAACTTCGTCTGACTGCACGAGACTTATCATTGAACTTCAGGAAACTTCATACTAGTTCTTCAGAATGAATGGAACTTCATGGTACACTGTGATCTCCGTGATCGTTTGTCAGTTGCTGATCGAAACCTTTCCATGGCACTTCAATGAATTGCATGGGACTTCATGGGCCTCAATGGACCATCACTGGACATCGTTTGACTTCATGAGCCTTCAATGGACGTTATTTGACATCATCTGACTTCATAATTCTTCATTACACTGCATGAACCTTCAATGGACATCAATGGACTTGATTGTTCTCCATGGGCCTTCAGTGGACAATATTCGACTTCATGCAGCTTTACTGATCTGCATGTGCTTCCAATGGACATAGTATATTGAAATGCTGTCAAAAGCTTCTATATGGACATCATGGACTCTTGAAGAAGACTTTGAATGATTTCGTGGCACATCAGCTAGACCATCTCGAAGAGTGACTGTTCTGTGAAGCACACGGTATAAATTGAACCAAATATGAGCCTGTTCCGCAGGTTTTTCATTCATTTTCACTTTCCACTTCAGACCGTTCAAAATTCCAGTCTCAGTTATCTCGCGTCACTCCTTCGTTCTATGGACCGCTATAATTAAAACGTTTACGACCCAAAGTGCCGGCATGGCTCGACTTTGTCGAGCCGAGGTGTGGGCGAGGTTGAGGCATAGTCAGATGCGGTCTGGGTCTGGGTCTCGGTCTGGTGGAATGGGCTCCGAGTGGTGGAAAGGTGGAGAGAGAAACGCCGACAAGAAGCCCATCGTCTATTGTTTTGTACAACATTGTATTCTCCCAGGATCTCCATGGTGTGGGGTAAGGGAGGCAGCAGGAAAACAAGAGCTAGAAACAACCCTTGGTTACAAGCCATCCGGGATTTCGTCTCTCCTCTGGAGCTACTGTGTGTCATTTGCTCAGGTTGAAATAAGTCGAGCCTACAACTGT
>JAFFZH010016053.1:23835-46999 GCA_018420115.1 Euura saliciscinereae
AATGAGATCCAAGTTCAGGCCTCATTAGATCCTCGAGAACCTCAGTTCCAATTCCTAGGTTAGACCTCAGTTGGTCCTCGAGGTTCTCTTTGCACAGCTTCGAGGTTCTGATGAGATCAAAGATTAGGAATAAGTCGAGCCTCAAGAACTTAATTTTTGATTCGTAGTTTATAGTCCTGAAATGGTCTTCGATGTTTGTTTTCTTCTTCACACTTGTTCGTATTTGTCGCGAGGTTCTTTTATATGATTGTATCACAGGAAATTAACATGATGTACAATTTTTCGGAACATGTTAACGTATTGTGAGAGCTTTTATTAACATTTTTTACATAGCAAAAAAGTGTTATGAACGTTTCGGTACACTTTTTTTGTTCGTTTCGCTCTTCGCGTACCGCCTTTTATTCGAAATTATTTTGTTCACGTGATTGACAAAATATTTTCGCAGGATGGCAGTCGCTGCACGTGATTGAGCCCAAGCTGAAAATAGCCACATTTACATCGATTACTTGCTTGAATTGAATACATGAGCAATCTGTGTTAAAAACATATCAGTAACAGACGTATTAATGAATTCAGAATGAAGATTGAAAACTGCTCAACAGATCGTCTTAATCCCAAGGAACAACGGTTTTTACGAGTCATAGATAAAAGAGACGCTACAATAGGTCCGTGTATCAAATGAGTTCACGAATTACTTCAAATAATTATACCAAAAATCATAATGAACAACGTACAGTATACAGCCGTGAACACCTCTGAATTTATAGGTGGATGTTCCCGAGACCGCTTCCCGGTAGCAGAATAGTTTGCAAGCTTGTCACCGTACACCGTTAAGAACGCTTTTTCATACAAAACCATAGTAATCCCATTAAAACCAAGCAAAAAAAAACCATCAATGGTAATTTCAAATCATCGTGTCCTATGGTTATTACTTTTCTAATTCTAATCGATACATGATTAGTCAATCTTTGAAATTGATCGAAAGAGAATTATTATAGTAATATAGGTGTATAACAGAGTGTATGATGAGCAGTTGAAGTGAGTCATACTCGTAAGAGCGAAGAGTATATGTATAGCTTCAGAGAATATACCAAAAATAATGTATAACATAGCAGATACCTATTTATATTGCAATCACTCTTTGCACACATTTTTTCCCATCAGACGTACAGATATAAAATTATTAACTTATTGTTAAATTGATGCATTACTAAGTTTTGTAGTATTAACAAAGTCATCCAAACCTCATCTAATGAATCAGACAATTTTTCAGAATTTCAATTCATAATAAGTTTGAGAATTTGTATGACGGAATTGTATGAAAATTAGTTTGACAAACCTTCATCAGGTCTTGAAAACAAAGTATTATATTGTATTTTTATACTTATAATAATTTACAATTTCTTAGAATCAAATGTAAAATAAAGCTCTGTGGTCCTAGTCAACAAGTCGATTATTGTACAGTAAAGTTAGTCTGTCAAAGGTCAGATCCGTAAAAGGATGATTAATTTTTTCAGATCATGATAGTATGAGGCTATGTAAAGGTTTTGAGTCTCCTGCGTTAGGTGTTGACAAGCCAAAACCTTGCACCGAACCTCTTCACAGCACTTTGACGGGGCTTGTGTAAAGTTCTTCGTGTCTCAAATTCATCGCAGGGGGTTGGAAATTCAGATTTTGCCTCATACGACTATAACCTGACAAATGGATGCATGCTTTTGAAGATCCGACCTCTCAGAATTTAACTGAGTACCACAAAGAATAAGATTTTGCCCATATTTTTGTACGGTCCACCTTGCATGATAGTAGAACTGAAGATCGTTTTTCGAGAACATAGCTACGTTGCCAGCTATAGAGAACCTATCACTATCTGACGTGAAACGAAGTCATATCATAACACAAGTAGAGTCCGTAGACTCTGAATCATCACCCGACGTCGCCTCAGCAGTATCAAGAATATACTCCTCGTCGGGTAGGTCTGCTAGTTAGGTGCCTTCCCCTGCCGTTGTCTTGCACTGACATGAAAGTAAACATCTATGAAAATATGTTCATACACGTACAAAAACTTGAATATCGAGTAAATAGGTACTTTAACCGAAGTCTTTTTGTCCTTGTGTGAGCCAGCTAGTCAATGACGGACCTAGAAAAACCTTTCGTCCACAGAACATTCATGTTGTAGAGTTGTATGATCTTCTTCTTCTTTACTTTTTTGGCCACTGGTTGGTTAACCATATAGCCACAAAGTTGTATGATGGCTGAAATAATTATATTGCATTCTGTTAGCAAAATATTTTTCCCATGCCTGTATGGCAAGTCCTCTTCTGCATAGCGTCTATGGGCACCCAAAAGAGACTTTGGCCAACGGTGCGCAAAGCAATCCTTCATGAACCAAAAGGACTTCCATACAAGCGTGGCAAAGAAAAGTGTACGATAAACGTACCAGCGGCGGCAATGCCTTACTTTGTGGAGGCACAAGATTTGCCCTTTGTCTCGTCTACGGCTTGCTCCTTCGGGCTCCTGCTGCGCCCTTACACTCCACGTACGAGCATTGCCACCATCACACAGTTGTATCGGAATATACTTGACTATACCTATATGATGTTGTACCTGGGTGTGCATTTTACTATGAAAGATCAGATCAGATTCTACAAACAATTGCACTCCTGTTTAAAAGTGGACCTGCGGTGAAGCTGCTTCTACTGTTATTTTCAACTGGTTGGTTGATACTTGAAGAGTCAATGTAAATTATGAAAAAATGTCAGATAGGTAGCCTCAAGTCGGATGGATAGTTTTGTAACTCGCTGGTTCGATACGCTCAAAGACAATTGAAAAAAATTGCGATAATTTGAGGTTAACTTCGGTAGTGCGTAGCAGGATGCTCGTACATAGGCTTATCTCTCGTTGAACGACATTCAGATATCTTCTGGATACAGTATGTAGATGATAAACTATTACTTGCCTGGTATTCGAGCTCAAATCATTTGAAAAAGTGGATACACAAACAATCACTGACGCATATTCACAACAGTCGGCACTCAGTCGACACTGACACAATATGGCGGATCAGTACGGCGGAGAAGTTCGAGGTTCTACGAGCGCTACCGAGTCCGACTCGGCTGTGTGTATCTCGAGGTTCAATCTAGACCCAAAAATTTGGAGAAGTTCGAGGCTCTACCGAATCCGAGTCGGCTGTGAGTATCTCGAGGTTCAATCTAGACCCAAAAATTTGGAGAAGTTCGAGGCTCTACCGAATCCGAATCGGCTGTGAGTATCTCGAGGTTCAATCTAGACCCAAAAATTTGGAGAAGTTCGAGGCTCTACTGAGTTCGACCTGAGCTGATGAGGATCTAGAGGTGCTAAATGAAAACTAAATTCGAGTATATATATGCTGTTTGGAGGCTTTCGAGGCTCAAATTCGATCGAAAATTGGAGGCTCTATTCAGTCAAACTGGTCTTTGAGGATCTAGCAGACGTAAATGAGGCCTAAATTCGTGTCGGTAAATCTGAACAACAAAGGAATAGAGGATTCGGAGGCTTAAATGAGGTCTAAAATTTCGACTCGGGATGCTGGACTTTCAATCGACAATGAAGTGTATCTGAGCGATATGTTGATGTTCGAGGGGTTGATCATGAAGTCACTTGAGATGTTTTTAAGTCACTGAAGTGTTTGAAGTGTTTTAAGTGTTTCAGTCAAGTTACTGAAGTTTTTGAAGTGTTTGGGGGGAATATTTTGAAGTTTATTGAAAACTGATGAAGCCTTTTCGAGTCTTTCGATATTTTTGGGGTATTTTGAAGTCTGATGAGTTCTTTGAAGTGACGAAGTCCGGTTGTAGGCTATTTTTCGGACTGATGGAACCGCTCGATGAGGTTTGAAATCAGTAACCAAACTTCGTGTTTGCAACAACGAAAGAATATAATTGCTAAAAAATGGTGGCAGAGTCAAAATTTCCGGGCATTAACTGTACGCTTGTTGTCTGTGTGTTGCAGTGCAACAGCTGCCAGAAACCACTGTTACTTCCTCATCAGAGATTGAACTTCTATTCTGACTACAGCCGAGTGTTTGCATGCCCACATTGTCGAGCACTGGACGCCCACTTCGTCAAGCCATTGTCGGTATGCTACACCCGCGAACAGTTCCAACTTTATTCACAATGGCCATAACATGGGGAGTCCGTAGCGCAACGTTTGATCACCGTTAGAAACCCGACGTCATTAAACCCGATCATGTCGCTGATAGAGGCGATACTTTAGTCCTTCAGAACGTCAGAGCTTAGAAAAAAAAACGGTTCAAGGGTTTTTTTAACGCGTGGGGATGACGTAGCGAGCGTCCTCGACGAAAGAAACATTGAAACATGTTCAAAAACATGAACAGTCAGCTGTATAGCGAGGAATTCGATAAAATTCCAGCGGGTCGTAGATGGAACCGGGTGTGCTTCACTTTCTTCTTTTTCGTTTTTCATTTCTTATTATGAACAATTTTTTGTAAATATCAACCATTTGTTGACCATCGTTTTAATTATCGTATCCGCTGACAACTACGACCCTCGGAGTCGTAACGTAGCCGGATTTCGGACATGTTTGAACGGAGAAGACGAAGCTTTTTGTTTGGTGTCAGAAATAATGTTAGCTCCTTAAGGCTAAGAAAGTATATAAGTGTTTAAAATGATAAGTCGCATCTTTTGTTGATATAAAAACGAAAAAAAAAAATACAAAAAACAACATTACAAAAAAACATAGGGTATAGAATATTAGCTGTATTCGAGCGTTGATTAGGTGCGTTGGATGGCCTATTTAGTTTGATAAGAAAAAAACCTGCGTCGTCGTCGTCGTGGGTCAGGAAACGATATAAAATTTTTGACAAACAAAAAAGAGAAGCCCAGGACCTGAGACTAGTCGGAAAAAAAAAAAATTTATAAAACTAAAATTTATCATTGGAAAACAAAGAGAAGCGAAAAAAGAACGAAGAATAAGAATGAAGAAGAATATAAGGTTTGAAAATACAGCAGACATTAAAAAATAAGAAGAGGGGCTCCCATTTCATCCAGTAGTAAAATTATCATTATTATTATTATTATTATTATTAATAATCGAATCAATTTTCTTTTTCTTTTTGAAAATTGTAATAAGAAAAAAAAAGAAAGAAAACAAAAAAAAACACTCATCTTATCTAATATTATTATTATTATTATTATTATTATTAAAATAAAATAAAAAAATATGCTATTGTTTGTTACTTAGATAATGGTAAACGTTATTTACTGGTTTTGATTTTCTTTTCTTTATACACTTTATTAAAAACATTTTATTAGTTTATTTTTATTATTATTATTATTATTATTATTATTATTATATTAATAATATTATTATCATGAGCGGTTTGATGTTATTTTATTTAAGGGTATAAAAGAAGAAGATTAAAAAAAAAAAAAAACAACACTGTCTCATATAATGAGAGGTTAGTATAATAATTAACGTTTAATAATTTCTTCTGTTTTTTTTTTCTTTTGGTTTGTAATAATAAAATATTCAGGGTGTTTTTTTTTTTTTTTTTTTTTTTTTTGTTGTTGTTTTTTAAAATTAAAGGAAACGAAAATAGTGTTTTTTTTTTCTTTTTTGTTTTTGTTTTCGTTCAACACAAATCATATTGGAATTTGATAAGGTAGGTACCCAAAAAGTGAGAGAAAATTTATCTTCTAATGATCGACACAATTTATACACATATATATATGTATGAGGAAAAAAAAGAGTATTTCTTTCAAAAAAATATATAAAAAAAAAAAAATGCGAGAATGAAGAATTAAAAAAAAGTTAAGAAAGAATAAAATAGTAAAAATCTTTTCTTTTTTTGCGCTTTTTATATCTTCAATTCTTCTTGGCGATGCTGGTCGTTGCTATAATTAATTCAAAACTCATATAATAGCGGCCGTCCCCGCACATCTAAATAATATACCCCGAAAACAAATTTAATAATAATTATCCGCCCACCGTTTTCCAAAATTTAGATAATTTTTTTTTTTTTTTTTTTCAATGTATATTATTGTTTGTTATTAATCATTATACCAACGTAAACCTCCTCATCTTTAATTATAATCGCTAATTAATCAATATCATATATAAATATATTATACTAAAATTGATACGATTATCATAATGACGTGAAAAAATTTGTTTCTTTTCTCAATATTGAGATAAAATGATGAAACTCGATTTTCTTTATTCTTCACATATTAGAGAAGAAAATTTTTTATTATAAATTAACGTGACGTAAAAAATGATCGAAATGTCGTGAATTAAAAATTATATATAAGGTTTTA
The DNA here is from genome assembly GCA_018420115.1 of Euura saliciscinereae. Taxonomy (NCBI): domain Eukaryota; kingdom Metazoa; phylum Arthropoda; class Insecta; order Hymenoptera; family Tenthredinidae; genus Euura; species Euura saliciscinereae. The sequence goes on from JAFFZH010016053.1 coordinate 30,147, forward strand.
GTATATAATATGTATAGATAAAATATTTTGGATAGCCAAATAACTTGAGATTTAATTTTTCTTTATTATCAATTAATTATTGAATAATATTTTGTTGGTTATCATATATATTTCAAAATTTACTTGACAAAAAAGAAAATGAAAAATTCTCAGAGTGCCAAAATAACATTTAGGAAATTAATTTGTAAAAATTAATAAATTTTATTTCAAATAATTTTCCTATGTTTCAGTTTCGTTCCGTTATTATGTAGACATATAATTAAAGAGAAAAAAAAGATAGTATATAAAAAGTATCTGGTTATCCAATATTTATTACTATCTATATATTCTCGCTGCTGGTGAAATAGAATTCATCAATTTATTACATAAAAAAGAAGAAAAAAGAGAAGGAAAAAAAAATTAAACTTTTAGGGTTATTATATTTGAATGTAACAAGGATTATTACACATTCATGAAACAACTTAAACGAGACGAAAGATTCAAGAAACTAAAAAAAAAAAAAGTGAATATGAATGTGTAACTCCCTACCTTATTCAATTTTTTCACAATTTATTAAATATACTTACGTACAATAATATATATATAAATATATATTATATATATATAATACGTATAATGTGACCTATTATTATAAATTTACACAAGAGAAGAGGATATAAAAAAAAAAAAGAAAAAGAAGAAGAAGAAAAAAATAAAACAATAATCATCACACTTATATAATAATGATAATAAATTTTTGTGATGTGTTTTCTGCACTCGGAACGTCTTCGGTTGTTCCTTACGTCTGATAATTATATACGAACCCCCCCCCCCCCCCCCAAAATAATTAGAGTAAAAAAGAAAAAGAAAAAAAAAAAAAAAAAAAACAGAGAGATAAAGATGAAGATAAGAAAAATAACTAATAATAATAGAAAAAAAGATGAAAGGGAAAAAAAAATCAAAGGGTATAATAATCGATTGGTATTATGACCAAAAAGATTATTATAATTATTGTGATTATCAAAAAAAAAGTCTGATTCACGAAATTTCTTCATACCATCAAATTCATTTATCATTTTATAGTCAACACATATATACATATTTTTGTTTTTTTGTTTTTACATTATAATATATTGGGAATTTTATATTTTATAAATAATTAAGAAATTCGTACGTTTTGAAATTTACTGCCATATATATATATATATATATTATAGTGTATAATAATTCGCATATGCTTGAATCCTTAGACGTTTTTTCTTATTCAAATCCCTTACAGTACAAGTAAATTGGTAATATAATTCAAAACGCAGGTTTTTCTAATTGTTTTTTTTTTTTTTTTGTCTTTCTCTCTCGATATATGTATAATTCCCAATTTTTTCCCTTTGAATCGAAAGAAATAGAATTTTAAGAATTTTTATAACACAATTTTAGAAGAAAATTGTGTGAAAAAAAAAGGGGAAAAAAGGAAGAATAATAATCGCAAAAACACCAGTTTCTCATACCGACTGACTCCATTAAAGAAAATCATCGCTAATCATTTTTCTGTCATATATATACACATATATAGATTTAAAAAAAATATATATATATATATTAATATAAAAATTAGAACATTTTTGTATGCCATATTTTTAGGGTAATTTAAACAAATAAGGAAAATTGATGAAAAAAAAAAGTCATCAAGAAATTGAGTAAAACGTGTTTCGATAAGTAAATTTACTTCGTCGTATCTTAGGACTTTTTTTTAATGACTTCTTTTTTTACCTCAATCCCTTCATAACTTCAACTATTATAAAAGAAAAAAATCGTGTTACCCTGACCTGGGTTGAAATTGAAGAAAAAAAAAACGAAACGAAATTAACCCCTTCCCCCCCCCCCCCAAAAAAATGCCGAAAAATAATATAGATAAGCGTAAGGCTCGAGTGCAGATTTTTATATCGTGACATACATATATATATATACATAAAGAATAGAATGAGAAATCGACGATCATCAGTTTTTTTTTTTTTTATCTCTACCCCCGCACAAGAATTAATATGACACACACAATTACGTAAAATGCATAAACAAATGATTAATACCTATGTTATAAATAATAATAATAATAATAATAATAATAATGACGTGGAACTAAAGAGAAATAAAATAAAATAACAATCGAAAAAAAAAATTGAACTGTTTTATTTAGACATATATATACTTCATGATAATGATGAAATAAGGAGATGAGATGCGACAAGGTTTGTATTTTGAGATTAGATTATATAACATTATTAATAATGATAATAATAATAATAATAATATACCTAATTATATGTATTTCCTATACGTATATAATATATAATTCGAAGGGGGCTTACGCGATATATATATATACATGAAGTTATATAATTATTGTATGATAACGATTTTTTTAAATTACCGGTGATCATATACAATTTTTTACATATATATATATACTTTTTTTTCGCTATACATATGATATGTATAATTATATAAATATAATCGGTGGTATGATAAAAGAATAATTATAACAAAACAAAACAAAAAAAAAAAGGAAAATATGTGAAAAAAATACAACATAACATTTTGTATTGAATTTTTTAGAAGAAAAAGAGATTTATCGGTAGGGGAGATTTTACAATTTTTTTTTTTTTGTATATATGTTAGATAGGATAGGATTAGTGTTCCGTTTTTTTTCCTTGCTCTTGCATATGTGACATTTTTCCGTTTTACATTGAAAAATTTGAACCAGTGAATAAAAAAAAGTAGACCTTGAATAAAAAAAATATCTAACTACAAACTATATGAACATAATTAAACAAACAAATGATTCGGCTTTCTAAGATTTTTTTTCATATTTAACGTAGGATATGATATTATATAGATTTTTTCTTCTTTTTTATTTTGCTACTATCTACGTTTCCGAAACGAAGCAATTCGATGCAGGGAAAGAAGGAGGTAGAGAGAAAGAGAGAGAGAGAGAGAAAGAAAGAATCGTTTGTCCTGATGATTGATGACGATTTATATATTAAAAAAAAATGAAATATAAAAATAAAAATAAGGTTATGAGTGGTTAAAATATGAATATATATTATAGAAATTTAGCCAATAATTAACGATTAAACGATATTATTATTATTACATTATTATAAAAGAATAAACAAAAGAAAAGAAAAATAATAAGAAAAAAAATATTAGAGGTTTGAATCATCGATATTATGTAATTGATAATATTATAGGATTAATGTAATTAGGATTATTATCAATTAATTTATTTAGTTTTTCTTATTTTTAATCGTTATTATTATTATTATTTTTTATATATCAAGCGATCGTGCTTCTCTTCTCAGGGCTACGTGCGGAGTTGAAAGAAAGAAAGAAAGAAAGAAAGAAAAAAAAAGAAAAATGAAAATTTCGATTTCCACGCGATACAGAAATTGATAAATGATATTATTATGATAATCCGCGATATTAAAATACGACAGAGAACAGAGTTCTCGATAATAATAATAATAATTATCGCGGTTATTATTTATTGAATATATAAAAATGGAAGTTTTTCCTCAATTTTTCCGCATCGAAGAAATAAAAAAAAAATAAAATAAATATCGCGAAGGTAAAGAAAAAAAAAGTAAAACATAAATGGGGGGAAAAAAAAATATTATAGTGTGAATATAGGAATTAACTAACTAGTAAATAAATAATATAAAAATAAGTTACATACGTTATTAAAAATCGCGTGAGTATGATATAATATTATAATATATAAATATATGAATATTGATTGATTGAAGTTTGTTTAATACGACAGAGTCGAGGAGTGATGTTTTTTCTTCATTAGTATAATATATAATAACTTGAGTGTCATATTATTGAACTAAATAACTATTGGTAAAAGTTTATGTAGCTGACATTCCCCCCCTTGACCCCTTCCCCCCACCCCCTTAGGTAAAACACATATAATATTAAATAATATCCATTTGAATTGAAAATTTGATTGGTTAAATAATAATAATAGTAATAATAATAATAATAAATTAAATAAATAACGAATAAATGAAGAATACATTATCAATGTATGATATGATATAATAATTAATAAAGACAAACGAAAGAATGGGAGAGAAAGAAAAAATTGAAAAACAAATGGGAAAAAAAAATAAAATAAAGAAACTAAAAGTAATAATTGTAGGTATTCTATTATTATTATGATAATGATAAGGATTTTTTTCTTTCTCAGCTGTGGTAGACAAGTATAGATATTTAAATTACATATATTATAATCTCGATAAAATGATAAGATAATTGAAAACAAAACAAAAAAAAACACACACACACACACACAATCTATATATTTATTGATACGTCATATGTTATATTTAAATGATAATATTGATAATAAAAAACGTAGTAGATTAAAGATGAGAAGAAAAAAGAAGAAAATAAAACCGGGACCGCGGATCGATTGTCCCGTTAAAACTAATGCGATCGGATTATAAGAATAATTAGAAAATGAAAAGAAAATGCAAAAAAAAAGAGAGAGAAAGAAGGTTAAAAAAAAGAAAAAAATTGAAACTTTGCGAATTCTTGTAATAGAATAAATAAGTATAAATTTTTACCCGGTAAACGCGTAACTAATTGTGGATATAATAAAAAAATAAATAAATAAAAAAAGGAAGGAAATTGAATATCTATATGATTAATATATTATAATATACATAGGTATATATATTATATATATATATATATATATATATTGAGGACGATGGATGATATCGCAAAGAAGAAAAAATGAAAAAATAAATAAAAATCACAGTACACTCATATAATAATAAGTAATAAAAATAAAATATACTGTATAATTATTTAATGGTGTGAGAAATAAATAATAATAATTAAAACAAAACAAAACAAAAAAATATATATATATATAGATACATACATAGATATATATATCCTGGTATAGTTATCTAATGTACAATACCTACATACATATATATATATATATTATATATTATAACAATTTCTTAGTCATCCGTGTTATTACGATATAAAAAAAAAATAAGAAAATAAAAAATGATTCGAAAAAAATAAAAATAAAATATAATTACATATATAACATTATTCTATACTCAGTAAAAAAAAAAGATAAAATGAAAAAAAAATAAATAAATAACCGCCATGGATTATAAATGCTTAAAAACTACTACAAAAGTCACCATCATCAAACATGTCGTATGTATATCGAATATATATATACACTATACGTAATAAATATGATATCATATGTATCATTCTTATATTGTCTGCTGGTATATACATATATAATATATGTTATATATTAATATAATCTACTAGCAACGAAAAAGAAAAGTAGTGTAATGTAACAGTAAAAAAAAAAAATCACAAATGAGATAACAATGATTTTTTTTTTACTTGTTCCATAAAATCGTTTTTTTTTAATTCGATTGTCGAATAACAAAAATTAAAAATTGAAGAAACTATATATGCACCTAACCTTGTCTCAATACATGATATAAAAACGATTCTATACAGTGAAGATTAACTAATAGGAAAAAAGAAAGAAAATAATTGAAAAAATACGTACGTGCTATTAGAAATATGCTAATAACAGACAAACAAAAAATGAAAAAAATTGAAAAAAAAATATGGTACATAGAAAATATATATATATGGTGATATTTTGTGATCAATCAGCATAAGCTAAATCCACCTCACATAACAAAAATAAAAACAAAACAAAAAAAAAGAATGTTTAGCAAAGTTTATTTGATTTTCGATTATAAAAAGGAGACAAAAATGATATTACATAGCTTCAGCAAATATAGTATATAAATCATATGCATATAATAAATCTAGATAATAATGGATGATAAACAAACAAACAAAAGATAAAATAAACGATGGCTTAATAGTTGATGGACACAAATCGTACTCAATATATAATAATAGACAAAACAAAAAAACTCTACATATTATAAATGAATAAATAAAAATAGTATATATAAAACTTCGGGAAGAATCGATAAAACTCGTCGTCGTCATCGTTGTCAGGCGTCTTTATAAATAATTAAATCTATTATCATTATTATAATATAAAAAAGAAAAATAAATACATAAATCAATATATATATATTAGGCTTATTTGTTTTTTGTTGTGTAATAAAAAAGAAATTATTATTATTATTATTATTCTTGTATTTTTCATTTTACTTCATTATTATTATTATTATTGTCAAATTGTTTTTTGTATAAATCGATAAATTTTTTTTTTTTAATCTCGTTGAATCGTTAAACATTACGTGTTAATTAATATATCTCTAGATTATATTGTATAATTATAATCAAATTTAATCAATCATTGCTAGTTTCAATTATAATTAATCATTATTATTATTATTATTATTATCATCATTGTGATAAATTTAACGATCGTACACACAACCACACGGACACACACAATAGAATAATAATAATAATCGCCCTACTAATTTATAATAATAATTAATATCGTTGTTTGGAAGAATTTTTTTTTTCTTTTTGTTTTTCATTTTAGTTTTTTTTTCCGAAGATAATATTTGGTTGGAAAAAAAAAGAAAGGAAATTGAGAGACAAAGAAAAAAAAAATCTTTTAAAACAAAACACTGCAGATTATTTAAATATTACAATATTATAGAGTAAATAGCCTCATTGTGATCTTAACTCATGGGATACCAGTTTCAAAATAAAAAAAAAAATCTATATAATAAAATAAAATATACCCTTTATAAAAGCTACGGACTTGAATGAAGAAATTTGATGAAATTTTGAAGAATAAAAATAAAAAAAAAGAAGAAGAAGAAGAAAAAGATCCGGTGGAAGATTGAGTCCGTGGTATATATAGTGATTCCTGTTTTCCAGCCCCTGACGTGGGCAAAAAGCCTGCCTAAAAACAAACAAATAAATTAAAAAAAAAAAAACATTTTATCGAGAGACGTACAAAACAAAATAAATTAAACAAACAAACAAAAGATGATATGGATTCATAATAAATAATAACAAAAATATAAAAGAAAACACGATTATTATATAATAGCCTTATTGTATGCTGAGGAAATTGAAAAGATGACGAGAGATTATGAAAAAAAGGGAGAGAAAGAAAAAGAAAATTGGGTTTGAAAATGAATTTCCTGTTTTAGAAGAAAAAAAAAAAAAAATGCCACATGAAAAAAAACAAAAAAAAAAAAAATCAAAGAATGGAAAAAAAAAAAAAAAAAAAAAAGAAAAAAATTGTGGTTGGTAAAAAGTGGGGAAAAATAAAATGAAATAAGAAAAATTTATCGATTTTTTGAAAAATTTTGAAAAATATATCTCAGAAATCGTCGTTTTTAAATTCCTCAGTACATGATAAAGAAAAATCCCGATTAAGTTTCACAGATTTAACACAAATCCCTTTCCCCCCCCCCCCCCCCCCCCCACCCCCCTCCCCCTCTACCACACCAACCACTTATTTTTTAAATAAAAAAATTAATAAAAAACCCCCCCCCCCCCCAAACAAAAGAAAAAATAAAATAAAAATATAATAAAACTAACAATAGAGGAAAAAAAAAAAATTCTGAAAATTTATGTACATTGTTAATTGTTACTGATCGACGAAAAAAGGGGATAAATTTTATCAAACGTGACGCTGATAAGAACGAGAATATATGATTTTTGTTTTTCTATTTTTTGATTTTGATTCTTGGCTCACCTTCAAATTATTTCCTCATTACTTCGCGGTAGATAAACGACTAGGGGTAACTGAATATTTCAAGGGGGTCGAATTATAGGACAGAAATCTACGTTGCCAAACTATATACACGGCTTCCTCGAAGCCCTCGGGCTTTAGGGAAGGCTTAGAAAAGAGGGAAGCTCCGTTTAAAATAAGGGGTTCGAAACAAAAAAAAAAAAAAAAAAACTGGTACGCAAAACACGCATAGTTTTTACAATTCTCATAAATCTTGTCGTAAACTCTTACATCACATATGATAAAAATTGAATTTTGGTATTGAAAAAAGAAGAGCGTGAGCCAAGAAGGAGACTCAAAAACTGTTTTTTTAATCTTCTTTTCATTACTTTCGTTTTGCAATTCTATGATAGATAATGAAATAGGTAATTGATTACAGTATTTCTTATCAATCAATGATCAGAGTCGAGATGAAGAGATCGAAGATCAATAATAATAATAATGATAATAATAATAATAATAATGATGATGATTAAGAATAAAAAATAAAATAAAATCGAGATTGAAGATTTAAGGTTGGATGTTGGCCAAGGTACAAATGTACATAGGAAGATAATGTTGTTATTACATATATCAATATTCCCTGTCTGCTAAACATGAAGATAAAGTAAAAGAAGAAAAAGAAAAAAATTATATAAGTTGCATCTGTGCGAAAATATTAAATAACAAAATATTTTAGGATACGATAATAATAACAATAAATGATTCATGGTGTCATTTTTAGAATCTTGAGACACTCGAAAGAAGAAAAAAAATATGTATCGACGTGCTTTCAACAATATTAATATAACATATTAATATATGATATTCTGATATGTGTTGAGGATATTGAGTATAAAAAAAAACACACACACACACACACGCTAATTTTCGCTCGGATGTAACGAGACCGTAAAAGAATAATAAATGAATAAATAAATAAATAAAAGCGAAAGATGAACAGATCAGGTATAGAATCAACGCGCGATTTGATACAGAAAAAGATGAGGGACACGCGGTTGATTTTTTCAGATATATGCCATTTTTTTATTTGACAATTTTACCTCTTGGATACCGTGTGCCCTGATTTTACCTCAAATTTGAATTTCTTTTCAATATTATTTTTTTTCCATTGATATTAGATACTACATACATTACACTCATGTAATTATTATAAACTAACGATATGAAATAGAAATAACAAAAAAAAAATAAACTAATTAAATCTAATCGCTAGTCTAGTAGGGCTTCGCGCGTAACACGTAATATATTGTAATTATAAATTATAATTATAATACAGTGCGAATGGTCGAGCGGATGTGCTATCTCCTTCATATTTAACCACAAATAACCACATAACGATAATCGATAAAGCTAATAAATTCATATTAATCAATTCTATACTAAATTTATATGAAGTATATAAACTGTAAATTTTATAGTTATATATGAACGAAGAGTCAGGATAGATGAATAAATAAAAAAAAATTAAAAAAAAAAAAATCAATGATAATTATGATAATAATAATCGATACAAATTGGACGAGTAAAATTTCGAGTCGTGTCAAATTGGCGCAAAAATCTCATTCAAAGACTCTTCGATAAACAATTTTTTCAATTTTTCTTATTGTCAAATATGATAAGAATTATTATTATATTATTATGATAATAATTACATATTTAATCATTAAATTAATGTAAGGGCTAAGTTCGGGATGTACGGATTATATAAGGATAAAGTTAATCGTAATTTAAAGAAAGCAAAAAAAAAAAAAAAAACTAATTAGACGTCTAAATTTGATAAAAATTTATAAAAAATTATTAAAAAGAAAAACGGGGGCAATTTAATTCGGATGTGACAAAAAAAAAAAAAAAAAAAAAAGATGATAATGAAAAAAAAAAATACCTTAGATTCGATAAGACGTAAAAATTAGGAGGATAATTTTTGTACCCTATTTTTTTAAGAATTGGTGTCGATCGTGATCATTTTCTCCGTCTATTATCGACGAGAGGGTGATATGAACAGAATGAGAAGAGAAAAAAATAAAAATAAAAAATTTAAACTTATCAAAATTAAAATAAAATTGATTCGAAGAAGAATGAATAAGAATAAGAAATAAAAGTTCTTCGGACTTTTCTGAAAGTGTGGCAAATTTATACGAATTGATAGTATAACCTAAATTGACTCGGATCAGAGAAGGGGTAAATATAATACTGAAACTTGCCCAAAACTTAGCCCAACATGTTTTCCAAAATTAATAACAAAAAAAAAAAGAAAAGTCGGAATTCTTCTGTATAAAAATTGTTTTCATAAAAGTTTGCAGAAGCAAAAGAACGAAATATCCGCACATTACTAAAATTAAACAACATGGAAAGAAAAAAGTATTCGTTAAGAATCACTAATTGGTAGTATTAAAAAAAAAAACAAAAAAAAAACAATTGAATAAATAACATTGATACTAATATTTATACATATATAATATACGATAATAATTGAAAAGAAAAAAAAAACATTTTTAAGTAATAATTAGTATCGTGGTAATACGCAAAATATTAATAATAATAATAATCTCAACGGTATAATAATAATAATAATAATAATAATAATGATTAGTAGTAACGATGATTACGATGCTGATGATGATGAAGATTATTATTATATTCAAACGTACGTATAATTGGAAAAAAAAATGAAAATGAAAATGAAAATTAATAATAAATTAGTGTTACCAACCGATCGGACGGCAGATGGGCACGAGAAAAGAGCGATTGAAAAGTATTAAAAAAGAGAAGAAAAAAAAATATTTTGCAACGCTAATAAATAATGCGCAAATGAAATGCTGGTAGTGCGGACCAAACGGGACAACTGACAGAAAATATTTGAAAAAAAAAAGTAATAAGAATAAAAACATAAATAAATAAATGCCGCTCCATCGGAAAAATCGACGTTCATATAGGTGATTAATTATTAAGGGTTTAATCGGTGACTTTGTCCGATATGACGATAAGCCATAAATCAAACGATGAAAAAGCGAAAGAAGGAAGCGAGTTTCGTTGGAATTGGACAGAGTCATTCGAAGTGTGAACCATAAATTGGCTACGTGGTATTCAAAAGCGATACATGCTAAAGTTTAAGGCATCAATACTGAAATGTGTTACGCCGTAAGGAAAAGCAATAACCGTTTTTTCCGGGCGAAAAATTTTTTATAAGAAAAAAAAATTCATTTTTCTACGTCTTATTAAGCGAATAAGAAGCGTCGGTACTTCGAGGAGTGCAGGACGACTCCAAACGGCTGTAATATTAAAATTAGGCTCTTTGAATATGTATATTATTATTATTTTATTTGTGTAAAATCGCGATTCAAAATTAATGATAAATCGATGTGATAAATCCAGCTATAAAAAGTCTTGCTCGTCGTCCTGCTTATGGGTCTCCGTCGGAAAGTCCTTTGCATTTGATCAAAAATATATATACTATATATATACATATATTTTTACGCAAAATTTTTCCTCTGATATCCTTAAGTCTTTATAATAAATTGCAAAAATCGGTCGCGCGGTATATTCGTTCCAAATATCATTCAAAAGTATTAAAAACGTCAAACACTCGTCGATTTTACCAAAGAAGTCGAACAGAAACGCTGCGGTAGGACCCCGTTTATTTCAGATTCACTCGTACAAAGCCTTTTGAGGTTATGCTCGCTGCGCATGCGCCAACCTTTATATACGCGGGGTCCGGCTGCACATCGTATCTGACGAGTGATGAGCGCTGTGCATTGAAGATGCGTGTTTCGTGTATTCGAGAGACGAGTCCTCGGTAATTAGGCTCTGCGATTAATAATTGAATCGAAGGAATCGATTAGAGTGAGATAAGGTAGGTCGAGAAACGTCGCGAGTTTATCGAGATAATAAGGATAGGGTTTTTTAGATGCATTTACAAATTCCTGTCGATATATTTATATATAGACAGCGGTGATTCGGTGTTTTGACAATTTTTTCTATCGGTTTCATTGATAATTAGGATTTAAAAGAGAAAAAAAAAAAATACAACACACATTGAAGCATTTGTAAATTAACAATTTTCATAATCGTCAAATTCTATACACGTCATATTTAATCGTATAATAAAATATTATATATTATGTAAAATCGTAAGAAATATAAAATTGAAAATATACTAATCATCCCCGTAGGTTTAGATGCTGACATGTATTTGCGGCCGCCTCAAAATTGTACTTAATAAACAAAAGTAATCTATAAATTAATATATTCGACACAATCCCTCAATTATTTGGAGGAATTTTTTGTTATTTTTTTGTTTATTTATTTAAAAACGCAACAATTACTATTGGCATAGTTAATATTATAATTAACTGATCCTATACCAGTCGCAAATACATCAATACTAAATATAGTCGTAAATAGTAGCCGCGAGTGCGCATGAAGAGTATGACTGTGTTTTTATTGTTCTCTCTTATGGACGCGATAATTAATTAATCAATTAATTAATTACCCACCTATTAATATTATTATTGTATATCTCGTACGTGAAACAAAACAAATTAAACGTACAATAATAGATTATTCTTTTTTTTATTCTTAACGTGTGATTTTATCTGGAAACTGGCCACTTGTAACCTGCCGGTAGAACAGATTGGCCAGTTTCAATATAAAATTACAGTGTATCAACCCACCAGACGTTATTTTCTGTTATTGAAGAGAAAAAAAGAAACGTGCTGTGAGCTTTTTTCAATAATTAAACAGAGTACGAAACAAAATGTCTCGAAATTAACAATATTGTTTCAACTCTGAAATTATTAGTCGGCGATCGAGTCAATCGTTAACAAAGACGTGAAGCTAATTTTTTTTTATTTTTTTTTTACTTCTTTCTCGATCTCAGTCGTGGTTAAGTGGGGTAGCCACTGGGGGTAGAACGGGACTAATCCACTTCTCAATGCGTTCACTGTTTAATTTAATTAGCCGCCGTCTCAAGTGCCGGGCAAACAAAGTGTTTCTCCCCAGTTATACGTTATACGGTGATAGAAAGAGATTCTTCTTTTCACTGTTTTCTCTTTTCTGTTTTTATAATTATCATTTCTTCAATAAACACTTCGCTTTATTATAATATATGTACGCAATTTGATATCCCCCCTTTTTTTAAGGGTGAAAGAATTACAATTAACGTTTTGAATTAAATATCCTCAAAGTAACTCTTGATGTTTAATTTACATTACAAAATATAAGAGGGGGTTGGTCAAATGGAAATTCGCTTTTATCTTTATACTCATTTTTTTTATTAATTATTTCATTTTTCAGTTAAACGTTTTAATTATTTCAAATACAATTAAACTTCAGTGAATTATTATTATTATTATTCAAATTTTAAATATTAAAAAAAAAAAAAAAAAAAAAGCTCACACACATTTGATTTAGAGACCTGGCTGACTTATTATGAGAAAAGAAAAACAAAAAATTGGGACATTTCACTTGTTAAAAAAAAATAATAAGAGATGAGAAAATATTTAATCAATCATTCCCTTTTTTTTCGTTCAAAATGTGAACCTGATTCAATATATAAAAAAAAAAGTAACTTATCCTGCGCCGAAGTAAATCGATATATATATATATGTACGTATGAATTACCTCTGCTGAAATTTACACAATATATAATGATGTAATATCATATGAATGAAAATAATAGTGAAGAAGAAGAAAAAAAAACAGATGAAGTAAAATGTTCCAAAAAAAAAAAGAAAAAAAGTGCAAGGCAGCTACGTCCCTTATACCTCCCCCTATAAGAGTACAAATTTTACTAATAAATATTATATCGAACGATGAGAAAGGAATGGAAAAAAAAAGAACAAATAATAATAATTATTATTATTATACGACAAAAAAAGAAGAAGAAGAAGAATATGAATAAGAATACAAAGAGCAAAAGTGACAGAGTAATTTAATTAATGATGATGATGATGAAATAAAACAAATGAAGTATAATTATTATATTGATTATATAAACAAACGATACAAAACAAAGAAAAAAAAGTAATTATGAAAAAAAAGTGAAGAAAGAAAGAAAAGGTTTAACGATGTTTTGACTCTGGTGTAGGAATTATTACAATTATTATATATCAGATGATAAATTATTTATATGCTACTATAGATGAGAAAGAAGATACAGAAATAATTAAAACAATGAACACATTATAACTATATATACCTACCGATGAGCACATACAATATATATATATATATTTAATCGCGGGTTACATGCCACAATTTATTACGTACATATTTAAAATAATGATCATTTCATGCTTGAGGCAGATTGAAAATGATTTTTCTATAATATTGATCCGGATTTAGAAACGTGGTCAAAATACAACGATTCATTTTAATTTCTATGAATAAATAGAATAAATTTAACGAACGAGAAAAAGAAACTGAGAAATTCATATATCTGGCAATAATTAATTATCATTGATGAAATAGTTGAGAATAGCGAATAATTATATTCGACTTCTAAACTATCCGACGTACTGAATATTGAAAATTACAGTTTTGCCTCAGGTATGATATACGATGGATCGAGAAATCTATATAATATAACAAAACAAAGAATACAAAAATATATAATATTATATATAAAAAAAAAAAAAAAAAAACTAAACTAAACTATATTGAATAATAATAATAATTATATAACCAAAAAAAAATAAAAAAATGAAGCATAAAATTAATAATAATAATAAATTAATAGAAATTCTTTTTCATTTGTTTATCAAATTTTTTTATTTTACTATTTGTGTACAATATACGATGCGAATCCGATTAAAATGATAACCAGGCCATTTTTGGGCTGTGTTCTAATTGACCGTCTGAAAAAAGAATTATTCGTGAATGATAAATCTCCGAATTTAATCAACCCTCTGTCATAACGAACCTAACCCCCCGTCTATTCCACCACTTCTAATGCTTCCACTGCTGCTGTCTTAGTAATTGGTAAGGGGATGATGATGATGATGATGGGATAATGTGGTGATTTTTATAATGTTTCCAAAATTAGTCATATTATATAGCTTAAAACTAATCTCTAGACTAGATTCTAGATTTTTAGATTATGGTATCATATATACTAATGAAAAAAAAATAAAAAAAATTAGATCATAGGTTTATCCTTCAATTGGAATACAGCCTTGACGATAACGTATTACTGCCGAAAAAGAAGACTCGAAATAAACGTGTAGATTACTCCCAAAAATTTCATCACTTTATTCTATAAAAGATTTTGGGTGTGAAGAGAAAAAAAAAAAAAAAAAAAATCTTAATATATCGTAGAATTTAGGAATAATTCGTTTCTAAGCACACGCTATATAATCTTCGCTATCGCGTCAACGATATTGTTATTAATATTGACGTAATACTATACTATCGCGATAAATTTAAAACGAAAAAACTGACTATCAAGACTAATTACAAAATAAAATGCTCAAATTTAAATCACATTTTATTACAGATCGTTCTGACGTATTGAAAATGTTTTTTTTTTTTTTTTAAAAATATTCGGAGGCTTTTTTAATATATTCAAAAAAAAAAAAAAAAAATAATAATAATTGAAGTTCTTTCGAGACTCCATATTCGAATGTTCAAGAATTGCTTGATATTTCGAATATACGAGTTGAGAATCGAGTCTCGGATGAACCTTACGACGTAACTTCTTAATAGGTTTGAAGAAATTTATATTTTTACTAAAAAAAAAAAAAAAAAAAAAAATCGTAAAATAAACTCGTTTGGCCTCCGAAACTCTGAGCTTTGAAATTAGATGAAATAAAAGGACGAAGAACATCGGTATCACAAAGTCTGTAATTTTGCACTAAGAAAAAACTCCTGCAAGTTGAAAAAAAAAAAAAAGATTTGCTCCGATTTTGAACTTAAAAAAAACTTAATATTGATAATAATAAGAACGAAAGATAAGAAACGGAAATAAAAAATCGTCGTTTTTTTAGGTAACGTTTAGAATGAATTATCCTAAAGATTGTCATCTCGAGTATATATATAATCAAGTGTCTCTCTTTAGATTGGTAAGTATATTCGGAGAGAGCTGTAAGGCTACTGCATAAGATCATTTCGTCATCGTATATATATATATATACATCCATATAAATAATATCATTTTTTTATACTCAAAAATAATTTAAGGTAAAAAGAGAAAAAAAAGATACTAGAATAATATAAAAATCACCCTCATCGTCATATTTAAATACTTAGGATTCGCTGATTCGGCATATAAACCGATCATGAAATTCATTTTTTTTTTTTTTTTTTTTAATATATTATTTAGATTCTTACATGAATTTATTTCAGACAGCGATCGATGTGAACAATGAAGGATAAATTAATTATTATTATTATTATTAACTATTATAATTACTACAATTTATATCAACAAGTGTATCGAAGTGAAAAATAACAAAGAAACAAAAATTGTGTAATATCTAGTGTGAATTTGTTCATTCTTGTACACATGACAAAAGAAAAAAAAAGAAGCAAAAACTACAAAAAAAAAAAACAAAAAAAAAATTAATAATATTATTATTGTATTTGTATAAGAGTATAAACGTTGATATTGTGTATTTAATAATTTGTATAGTAATATTATTATTAACTATTATAATTACTACAATTTATATCAACAAGTGTATCGAAGTGAAAAATAACAAAGAAACAAAAATTGTGTAATATCTAGTGTGAATTTGTTCATTCTTGTACACATGACAAAAGAAAAAAAAAGAAGCAAAAACTACAAAAAAAAAAAACAAAAAAAAAATTAATAAAATTATTAATGGAATTGTATAAGAGTAGAAATATGGTTATTATTGAATGACAGAATAGATTTATATGAGAGTGAAGAGAGAGAGAGAAAAAAAAGTTTTTTTTTTTTTCTATTTTGGGTACCTGCTATTGAATTAATATTGTCAATTTTCCAATAATTAGTTCGATCTTAACGATTTACTCTGTATCGTTATCGTGATGATCGATTTTTGAGAAAAAAAAACATGATTATATAGCGGTATTCAAAATTGAAAAAAAAAAAAAAAAAAAA
>JAFFZH010016053.1:47099-59938 GCA_018420115.1 Euura saliciscinereae
AAAAAAAAAAAAAAAAAAAAAAAAAAAAAAAAAAAAAATCAGATTTTTGAGTATCACAAGCGAGCGTGACGTGCCCGTGTAAATGAGAAGTGTCGCAAGCTCGGGGAACTTTTGGTTGCCCGCCAGCACCATTGAGGGAAATAAAAAAAAAAAAAAGAAACAAACAAAAAATACAAAAAAAAAAAAAATCATAATATTTGCAGGCACGCTATATAAATTCGCGATTAACGAAGGATTTGTTGTCGAAGATTTATATTATACCTATATACATATTATATATATATATATGAATATATAGTAATGTAATACTTTTTATCTATATTATATTATTATTCAATTATTATTATTATTATTATTATTATTTGCCAATGTATATCGCGAAGTAAAGAAAGAAGACAAAGATTTGTGTAGTAATCCTGATTATAATACGATATACATATACATGGCTGATTTGATTAATTAATATTGTTTGTTTGTTCTTCTATTATTTGATCGAAAGAAAAGAAAAGAAATAAAAAAAATAGAAAAAAAATCATGAAATCATTCACACACATTATATTTCATATATAATATAAATAAAGTAAAATAAAAGTAAAAGTAAAAAAAAAAAAAAAAAAAACACCGATGACATAGGTTTAAAAATATCCTAAACGTAATTATTATTAAAGAATAATTACCTATTTGTAATTGGAAGATGAAAAAAAAAAAAACAGCGTATGAGGATCGAGCTTTATACCGCTTTTTGTATGTTTAGTATCGATACACATTTATATAACGAATAAGGGGGGAAAAAAATGATGAAAATAATTAATAATTAATGAAAGAAAGAAAAAAAAAGAGTAATAATGATACAAAAAGAAAAAAAAAATTACACAATTATTATGTAATAATTTTGTCATGTATTTAAAACATGAGAAGTGGGTACGTATACGTATATGTTCTAAAAAACACACACACACATGAATATTATATAATATATTATTATGATTATTAAATATTATTATGATGAAAAATTATTAATTATTATTAGTTATTATTATTATTATTATTACGCTAAAAAAAAAAAAAAAAACAATACATGAGTATAATGATTTTAAGGAAAGTATATATATAAATATAAATATTAATAAACATTTTTTAATACCTTTATCCTAATGATAATGGTGAAATTAAAAATAATCATTAATGCGTTTATTTATTTATTGTCTCATCCCCCCTCCCCTCCACCGCCTAATTTTATTTTATTCCATATATTCTTCATTTTTATAATTATATACGAAATTAGGGGCGTCGCCTAAGATACGAGCTTTATTTGAATTACCAATTTTTATTAACAATTTGGAGAAAACAAAAAAACATGATTTAGGATTTTTTTTCTTTCTCTTTGTGATATGAAGAGTGAATTATGATATTTTCTTACAAGAATTAGAGTCAATATATGCTCACTTTGAGAAGTTTAAAATTTAAGCACCAGATGTCAGAATCCAATTACACGGTGGGTCAGGGAAAACAAAAATTGGTCAAGGAATCAGGGAAATGTAAGGGAATTTCAAACTTGGTCAGGGAAAAAGTAAAAAAAATTGCTTACGTGTCGTAAATGATTCAACAAGGTAATAAAAAAAAATTTCATATAATTTGTCCCAACATTGTTGGATTTTCTAATCAATTTGCATCGAAATGAAATCCAGAATTGGGGGTATCATCTTGTAGCACTAATTAGGACGGTATTAGAATTTCGGTCAGGGAAAATTGATCAACCAGTCATGAAAAATCAGGGAAAAATCCCGAAAAAACGAAAAAAAAAAAACAAATGACATGTTATGTTCTTATTTGGTATTTTCTTGTCACAAAGTGAAACTTGTGTGTTACGTAAATAAGACTGGCTTTCAGATATTGCGTTGGCATAATTTTATCGTAGACGGAAAACTAGGATTTAACGATGTGCTCAGACCCGGGGTGTCGTGACTCGACTATTGATCGATGAAATGCAGCGTGGTGCAGAACTGCATAATTAAATCACGTGAAAAACCAGAAATCGATTCACATAAACCATTTTTTCATGAAACAAAAAATTCTATTCTAAAAAGCTTTTGTCAAAAATATACTTTTTATCTCAGTTTCCTGATTTTTTTAAATTATATTTAAAGAATATAAAAAATGTCCACTCTGGTATCATCCTCAGTCTCAATTAGAGCTTTTACTTCATTTTTTCTTATTTTTTTGCTTCTTATCCAGAATATATAAGGCATAATCCAAAAGCAAAGATCAGGCTGACGATGAGCAGCTCCCGAAAGGATCATAATCTCAACGAATCTGCAAGCTCAGCTGTTCCTGGTCTCAATTGAGAACGAAGACACGACTCGTGGTTAAGTATGCCGAATTCCTTATATTGAACACTAGAAAACATCCAGTTGCAATCAGATCTGCGATCTGAAGAGCGCTCATAGCGCGAGTACCGAGGGGTTGAACTAAATCAGAGAAGAAAGTTTCAAAAAAAGAAAAAAGAAAAAGAAAAATTGTCTGGACCAAGTTATCTGAAAATAAGTGCGAAAGTATTCTTTTTACGGCACAGGCATTAAAAAGTAACTTTTGGACGCCTGTTTTCGGTCCGGCAAGTGGCACTTTATACCGCTAAGTTCAAAGTTGCGGTATAAAGTCTTGATTCCGCAACTTTGATGCGCAGTAGAAGAAGATCAGGACCACTTTCTTCGTGAAATATTAATAAGTTCTGTGAAAAAAGACGATTTTACACTATTTTATATGAACAAAAATAATATAGAATTAATTCTTAGAAAAAAATTATTTTTGTATCATCAGATTCAATAAAAATTTTACCAAATTCTCGATCTATGTCGAATTTCTACGAAAAATCATCATCCAATAAATTGAGATTCATCTAGTTTTTTTTTTTTTTTTTTTTTTGAAAATCTGTTCAAATTATATAAAATCGTACAAAACTCAGTGAACATATATATATATATAATTTATTACATTGCTCTACAAACTCTGATCAAATTGGGTCACAGACACACAGACAAAATCAAATTGATTAAATTTTATCGAGTCTGATAGAATTTTATCCAATAAAAAAAAAAAAAAAAAAACCATTTCTTCCGAGGTGTAAAATCCCACAAAATCGATTTCAAGTTATCTGAATTTTCAATTCTATAACGATTTACTATTTCAAAAATATTTAACGTAAAAAAAAAACGACAAAAAGTAAAAAACTACGAATGTATTTCGATATCTTCATGAAAAAAAAATCGTAGTAATCATTTTCAGCGAGGAATGGGGACCATCGTGAGGTGTAATCATTCGAATCCCTGGTGTACATCACATCACGACACATGGACATCGGGAGAATTGGGATCGTGAGGGTAGTAGTCCGGTTCTTTTGATTTTTCTTTTCCCCCTTATCTCCTCCCAATCCCTCTTCCCTCAATTCTTAACGACGCGCACGGTCACCTCGCACACCATCATCGTCGCCTCATGGAGCAGCATGCGAAAGCAGTTTGTATCGACAGCGTTGCATAGCAAGCGGACTCTTTCTTTACTGTATAGCCATACCAACATCCGCAGTGCTTTGTTCCTTCCGGAGGTCCTGGAGAGGAGGAGGACTTCGCCTTGGAGACTTGGAGACTTGGAGACTTGGCAGACTTGGCAGAACGACCGAAAGGTCGAGATTGAGTCACTGATTCGAAGGAACATTCAGGAGAGAAAAATAAAGGACGTTTTCACATCCTTGGCACTCTTCCACTTCCACTTTCTTCTTCGTCCTTCGTCGCTAAAAAATCCCACCCCGCGAAAAGATCGACGTGACCTGATACCGCAGGCCTTATCGATATTCGTTCTCAAGTTTTTTCTTTTTTTTTTTTCTTTTTTTGGTAGTTGTTCAATTTTTGCAGAAGTGTGTGATACTAAAAAGTAGAGTTTTCACACCATCCTCACGTTTTTAGGTTATCTATTTTCATTCGTTGGACGATATCTCGCGAATGAGGGACCAGATTTTTACCGATTTGGTCTCAATCGACGCGGTTTTTTCCCATTCAGAACTGATCAGATTTTAGAATCGATCCGTTGAGCAGTTTTTGAATTATTTGGAGTTCAAAATTCTCCCCCCCCCCAAAAAACCACAAAAATCACGATATTTGGAAAAACAGATTCGCTGAACATATTTCGATGAAAATTACTACCCGAAAGTTTTTCTTTTGCTTGTATCACGAATTCAAGCTCAGATTTAGAAAAAAAAATCGTCAGATCCACATGAAACGTGATACCTGAGACTTTTTTGATTCTCTGATCGAGTATTTAAGATCCTCAATTCTGAATATCATCAAAGTCAGTCTAATTAAGCGATTATTTAACAATAAGATATCGAAGCTTTTCTTTGGGGGTTCCAAATTTCGCCAAAAGTGGAATAAAAAATAAGTTCAAGTCCATATATTCGGGTCGTTTTCGTATTTTGCTTATTTAGAGACCAAAATTTGCCAAAACAGAACAAAAATGACGATATTCGAAGACCAGATCAACGAATTTGGATGAAAATTGGTACTAGAATGTCTTTTGGGTTTCTGAGAACGAATCTGAGGTCAGATTCGCAAGATTGAAATTCTGATCTCGATTGAAATTTTGGTATTCTGAGATTTTTGAGGAATTTAACGTCGAATCAGCTTCTTTCATCACTTCCTCCCGACCAAAATTATTGTGTAAACATTTGAGGCGAACTGTGATTAAAAAATGACGAGTTTTCGAGTATAAAATTATGGTAAGGTAAACGAGCACCGATAAATTAAATCCGGTCGACTGAATTCCGTTGTTCCTTTTCGTTTTCAAGAGTTTATGAATTATTGGTCTCGTTTGAAAACCCCGCGAAGAGTACAGAGTGAGCGAGGCAAGTGTTTCCCGTTTCCCGTTTGAATGAAAAGAATAATAAATTTGTAGACGTAAAATGAAAATTAATGCGTCACCGCGCGTTCGGAAACCTGCCGCAGAGTCAAGGCTGGATGTGAACTTGATTAGAAGTTAATGGAGAAATCTAATTTCCCGGGCCATTGAACGCGGCCTTTAGGCCATTATTGACAATTCCGCCCGGAGACACAAAACAAGAACCGAAGACTTTATTTCAAAAATACAAAGAAAAAAGGGCGAAAGAGACAGAGTCTAGTTTTTTGTTGCGGAGCGGGACAGTTGCTTCAAGAGCAACGGGATGAGGCGCTCGAATGCGGGGTGGGGTTCGAGTGGATTATAAATTGGCTACTTTATGTCGCGGTTATTGGAGAGAGCCAAATTGCAATCAACTCTCATTTATTTTTTCCCCCTCCCCTCTACTCGATGTTCGCCAAATCGCCCCGGCGTTAGGTGGGTTCCTAGTGGCTGACTTTTCGTTTATTACTCCGCGGGCTTATCCGATTTTTGCACGCTAGCAATTATACGAGAGTGTTCGTATAATACCGGATAGGAGACAAATCAATGATGTTCTTCCCCCTCTCAACGGTTTTTTTCATTTTTAATGGACTCGGTCACCCCGTATACCGAATACGCGTGGGTGTATTTCACCGGATGCTCAACGCCTCCGGTTAACACCATCGAGCGCCAGAGATCAACCCTCGAACACCTCGGCACCTGCATGTCTGCATTATTTAACACTCGCAGTTTCCGACGTGATGGAAACCCGTGGGAGGAATCGACGATCTACGTTAAACTTTAAACGAACGATTTTTCATCGACGGTGATGATAAGCTCGATTTATAGAACAATTGTTCAATCTAGACTAAAAAAACCTTCATTTTTGGACGATCAGATCGATTACAAAATATTTTTCTAGATTTTTTGGGAGCATATCGGATGCGCCATTTTGAATCTTGGGAATCTGAACTCGGATTTTTTATCAGCAGCCTAAGAAACCTTTGGATACCAATTTTCATGAAGATCCGTTCATCCGTTCTCAAAATATCGTAATTTTTGTATATTTATTTTTTTTTGCAAATTTTGTTATTTGAATAATTCCAAAACTACTGATCCGAATGAATCCAAAATTGATTCAGTTTAGAGTTCCGAGAATCCGCGTCGATTGAGATCAAAACGATCCAAATCCGGTTCCTCATTCTCGAGATATCGTAATTTTTGTATATTTTTTTGCAAATTTTGTTATTCGAATAATTCCAAAACTACTGAACCGATTGAATAAAAAATCTGATCAGTTCAGAGTTCCGAGAATCCGCGTCGATTGAGACCAAAACGATCCAAATCCGGTTCCTTGTTATCGAGGTATCGTAATTTTTGTATATTTTTTGCAAATTTTGTTCTCTAAATAATTGCAAAACAACTGAACCGATTAAATAAAAAATTTAATCAGTTCAGAGTTCCGAGAATCCGCGTCGATCGAGACCAAACCGATCCGAATCCGGTTCCTCGTTCTCGAGGTATCGTAATTCTTGTATATTTTTTGCAAATTTTGTTATTTGAATAATTCCAAAACTACTGATCCGATTGAATAAAAAATTTGATCAGTTCAGAGTTCCGAGAATCCGCGTCGATTGAGACTAAACCGATCGAAATCCGGTTCTTCGTTCTCGAGATATCGTCATCCTTGTATATTTTTTGCAAATTTTGTTATTTGAATAATTCCAAAACTACTGAACCCATTGAATAAAAAATCTGATCAGTTCAGAGTTCCGAGAATCCGCGTCGATTGAGACTAAACCGATCCAAATCCGGTTCTTCGTTCTCGAGATATCGTCATTTTCGTATATTTTTTTGCAAATTTTGTTTTTTGAATAATTCCAAAACTATTAATCCGATTGAATAAAAACTTTGATCAGTTCAGAGTTCCGAGAATCCGCGTCGATTGAGACCAAAACGATCCAAGTCCGGTTCCTCGTTCTCGAGGTATCGTAATTCTTGTATATTTTTTGCAAATTTTGTTATTCGAATAATTCCAAAACTACTGATCCGATTGAATAAAAAGTCTGATCAGTTCAGAGTTCCGAGAACCCGCGTCGATTGAGACCAAAACGATCCAAATCCGGTTGCTCGTTCTCGAGATATAGTTCAACAAAAAATAAACATAACCTCAAAACGTGAGAATCTACTAAAAACTCAACTTTCTCTGTTTTTAGGATGACTGTAATAACTTCTTTCTAACTGAACAGAGGTAAAATGAATTCTATATAGCATTTCTGGCCCTTCAGCATCATCCCTTTCCCAGACTTCATAAAATCAAGCCTCGAATTCGACGGTTTGTAAGAAAATTTTATTTTCGACTAACGACCGCCAGATTCCCGCTAGGTGGATGCGGATCCACGCCCACGTGATTTACGATGATTGACGGAAGCTCCGTGCGGAGGGATTCGCATCGCGTCCTCTGCCTCTTTCTCTCCTTCGGCGCAGGGGAGGCTGACCGGCCCCGAGGTCCATTGACAAATTTGCCACACAACAAAAATAAAATGCGTATGGCTGGAAAAAAAAATGAGAAGTGGAGAAAACGAGGAAATCTGCTTGGTATGCATCCCTTGGCAGGTCCATCACCGAGAGATCCTGCCAACAGGGTAGGGGTGGGGTTTTTGGGGTTGGGAACTGAGTGACGCGCCATCCCCGACTCAACCAGCCAGAGACTCTATGCATGCCTCGAATATTTACACGGGGAAAACTTTTAATGATGTCACTTCATTCGAAGCTGGAGCTGCGGTGGGACAGAGACAAAGACAAAGACGGAATAGAATTCGCTACATTGCATCGTCGACCATCCGGAAATCCTCGGTTTCACGCTAATCAGGAATTAAGTCCTTTTGCTTCACGAGTTTCATGAAACTATTATTGATGATTGATTTTTTAGCTTCTCAAATTTTTTTCATTGGAATCAAATTCTCAGGAATTCTGATATACTTTTTTTTCATGATAAAAGTAAACATTAAATTTGTTCGAATCCATTTTCTAACTAAAAAAAAAACCTCAGTCAAACATTTTGAACAAAACTTACTGAAGCTTCTTCTGATTTTTTGTCTTCTTTGAATTTCTTTCAATTCTTCCAAAAATTCACATTTTCTTAAAAAAAATAAAAATAAAATGAAAGAATAATAATAATATGCCTATGAAAATTTGATAATCTAACTCATCACAGTGGATTATTCAATCGATATATGTATAATCCCGGTATTCGCGAAGCTTGCAAAATTAAAAATCCGTTATCCGTTGACGTATTGAATGGAGTCTCAGTCTAGGCAATATCGGACAATCCGTTCGTACTTGGTCGTTGAAACGTTGGAGATTAATCCGTTGATCCGAACGTTCAAGTGGTGGATGAAACTAAGAGCGTAGCGCAGATTTTCAAAAAACAGTGGCCATGAGCTGTATAGTGACGTTCATCGACGTACCCGCGTAAACCTTATTGACAGAGGATTCGTGGTCGAATCGTGTTTGCCAACGGTAGCGTAAACATCAACGTCTGAGACTACAAAAGCTGGATGTAATTTGCAGCGTCCACAAGAGAAAAAAAAAGAAATGTTGCATTGTCCAACTTTTTGTTTTGGCAAAAATTCTGTAAGATTAGACGCGCTGTACGTATAGCGGGAAATTGGATAGTGCGACTTTTGTTTCGTCCCATTTTTATACACCACACACACACTGTCTAAGCGATAAATTGCCCGGAGGGACAGTTGGCAAATGTACACGACGGAAACTCCACGAGGCTTTTTTTTATCTAGTATAGTACGAAAAAAGCACCACTCGTGCTGCACAACGGGGAGAATGTATGGTCGAGTGTTGTTGCCCCCGTAGACGCAAACGACTCCATCTGAAAAATTGAATCGCGATACATAGGTATAAAAATAAAAAATAAAATAAAATATAAAAAAAGGTAGATAACGAATGAAAATGAAAATATACATAAAAGTGGACGTCGTAAAGCACGACCCCCCCTTGTCCCTCGGTGGCGGAAGTCTCACACCGGTATTCCCAAATAATAAATACAAGAGCGAGGTTCGTAAAAAATTCAACTACAGGATGATCCAAAAAACTTTAAACCCCCATAAAATCGGAACGCGTGCATCGATTTTGGAAAACTTTTTTGCGATTTCGAGATAAAGAATCGAGCTTCAATTTCGATTTTTAAAGTCCGAAATATCTTCATTCGTTAGTGAGATATTCGATCTTGAAAAACTGGGTTTTAGCTACGTTGAAAAGAATTATTTTTCAAGAACGTGTATCTCAGGATCTAATAAAGATTTTTTGGGTTTTCAAAATCGAGATCGAAGCTCGATTCTCCTTCTTTGTAGCGGAAGAAAGTTTTCCGAAATCGGTCAACGCGTCCAGATTTTATTCGCTTTACAAAATGGTCCAATGTTTTTTGGGCCACCCTGTACCAGCGATGTGAGAGATTGTCGTGTGCGTAAAGCGCCGTAAAGTGAAGGGGATCATGGCTGTAACTCATATTTACATGTCTGGACGTTGGTAAACTGACCGATCATAAAAGCCCGAAAGCGTGCTGGGGGAGGTCATCGATGGAAGATCAGATGGCCTCTGGCGAAGGGTTTTCGTCGTTGAGCGGAAGCCCCGAGAGGATATCCCTCAGTTTATGGTTCGAAATAGTATCGCCTTTCAATATACATGCGGTTTTGGGTTCGGGATCTCTATCAGCACTCCGAAAATCATTTAGAATCGATAACCCGTAGGACGGTTCCGCACCTAAAGACTGGTTAAACTGTTCCAGAAGACTTGCGTCTCGGTTCTTTTTGTCACCCCTGGGATTCGACCGTGGCATAAAGCACGCATGTGAATTTGAGGGATGCTGTGAAATAAAAGATTCAGCCTGCTCCCGTTCCCACAGCGGTTGTCGAAACGGCACCGAAAATTGCGGAGGTATGACCGAATGGCACGCAACGGCGAGTGGAAAACGGCAATTGCGGCACATATCATTGAACCTTCGGTGAAAAGTATACTGTACCCCATGAATCATTGATCGCTCGACATAGCTCTTTCGTTTTCGAGCTTTTAACCAGGTTCTTCGTAAATAATTAAAGAACTGACCACTCGTGGACGAGGGTCGACTATTCGACCAGAGACAGACCATTTTCGAATCATCGATTTCGTATTTCCGGGTCTTTCCTCAATTATCGTTAAAACGTCGAGTTACTTTCCGTCCGTTATTGTGTGTCCGAAATCAACCTCCTTCTCCCTCCCCCCGAATCTTCGCTTGGTCAAACATCACGAAATTGGGGAGGAAAATTCTACACCGAATCAAGCAACTCGTCGTACGATTTTCTATTGGGTGAATCACCCTCGTCGACAATAGATCTTGTTGGGTTCCATTCTTCGACGTCAACGAATTTTCTCACTCGAATTTCATCGAAAATTAACTCAAATCCAAAGATTTTGTGACAAGTGCAGAAAATTGGTGATAGCTAAGGCTAAACTGTTATAAAGAGAAAATTTATACCCATTACAATCTTGTACGAACTGGTACGAACTTGGACGAACTTTTCTACGGGCTCGTATGAACTGGTATGAATTTCTCCGAACTGGTACGAACTGGTACGGACTTAGGTGAACATCTACGAACCGGTACATACTTATCTACGGACTTGTACGAACTTCTACGAACCGGTACGGAATGGTACGAACCGGTACGGACTCGTACGAACTAGTATGAACTGGTAAAGACTTATATGAACATCTACGAACTGGTACAAACTTATCTACGGACTTGTATGAACTTCTACGAACTTATCTACGGGCTTGTATGAACATCTACGAACTGGTACGAACTTCTACAATTTTCTACGTATCTTTGTGACGAAGATCTATGAATTTTTGCGAACCTTCGCGAACGTTTAGAAGGGACTTTTTGCTTGCCGCGGCCCGCGGGCTACACAGACATGGACGGTCTTATGGGGTTTTCGTAATTATAAAATCTTTAGGATTGAAAGGTACCTTGAGAATACCTTACCTTCTGTGTTAAGGTGGTTATTACAAACCGTGTGGAGTTTCTCAGACAGGGTATGAATGTCTATCGCATACCCAGCCGCATACATACGATGCATTACAGACCCACCTCACCTTAACCCGAACTCTGTAGGACGCGTTTATACTAGCGGTGATAGTAGCAATGCTGGTAATGTCCTGCATATTACACTCTGCAAATTGCTACGGTCGCTTGGAACAGATTTTTCCCACCGAGATTCAGGTGTCTGGAAAGCTTTTCTGCTTACAAATTTCATTCGGCGAGTTTCACGTTATTAGAAATATATATATATACACGAATAAATTTATCTTGATTTGACTTCGGCTCGAATCGGATCGGGATTATTATTCCAAACGCACGTCGTGGGATATACTCTGACTTTTTATTTCTCATCTCCTTACCTCTGCAGTAGCAGAAAAATAAGAAATAGAAGAAGATATAAATCGCAAAGAGTCCGAAGCTAATGGGCTGTGTAATTTTCAACCGGAAGTTGGACGGGTACTCATGACCCTCGACTTATAATCCCCTACGTGATCTAATTCCTCCGTCTCTGAATGATCACCGCGACTATTCTCACAGAGTCTTGAAAATCGTCGAATTAGAACGACCATCGTTGATCGAAACGCACTATATAGACGTCCTTCGACTATAGAAATCGATTCGAAAATGTCCAGAGGCGACTCTTCAAGGACTAACAATCGGAGTTAACGACCGTTCAAGAGGTCTTCTAGGGCGTGGACCACTTCAGCAGAGTCCTTACCTTCTATGCTCCGGGATGCTTACTGCAGGCTCTAGGTGTTCGCCAAAGTCACGAGTGAGGCTAGAGGCCGTCTATTGCTTGTTGATAAAAAATTGGGAGAATTAATTGATCGTGTCTCGCGTGTTAGTAGTAATACAGTGATGAAGTATTCTATTAGTAAGACGAGCTGTGTGGCACACAGAGCGCGTTAAACCGAATCCTAGAGGCTTGGTGGAAAGCCTTTGTCGCGGCACAACGACATTCCGAACTATGGTCGCGGGGGAGGATGCTTCTAACGAAGGGGGGTTCGGGGGGTTCGCATTAAGACGGTCGCTTCTAGGGTTATTATAAATACCTCGAGGGATGGAACCAGGTCGTACGTATACGCATTGTCAAATGTGAGAGACTGTGATGACCTAAGAATTGGGTAAAAGTTTGCCTCGAAGAAATTAACAGAATTTTTTAGGTTTTGGACAATTTTTTTGTACGACGATATCTTGAGAACGAGGGACCAGATTTTGACGATTTTTTTCTCAATCGATGCGGTTTTTTCAAACTCAGAATTAGACAGTTTATAGATTTTTTCGGTCCAGTAGTTTTCGATCTATTTGTAAAACGATATTCCCGAAAGCATTATCAAAATTGACGATATCTTGAGGCATGATTAACGGATTTCGATGGAAATTGGTACCTGAGGTTTTTTTTTGGGTCACTGATAACGAATCTAAGATCCGATTTTTCAAAATTTGTGGTTTTCAAGATTTTCAAAATCCAAAACTCGAGTCCGATTCACACAAAAAATGGTACCTGAGGGTTTTTCGAGTCGCTGATAACGAATCCAAGGTCAGATTATCAAAATTTGTGATTTTCATGGTTTCCAAAATCCAAAACTCACCAGATTCTCATGAAAAATGGTACCTCAGGATTTTCTGGGTTACTGATAAGTGATAACGAATGTAAGATCAGATTTTTCAAAATTTGTGATTTTCAAAATTCAAAACTCGAGTCAGATTCACACAAAAATGGTACCTGAGGTTTTTTTCGGGTCACTGATAACGAATCTAAGATCAGATTTTCCAAATTTGTCGTTTTCAAGACTTCCAAAATTCAAAACTCATCACATTATCATGAAAAATGGTACCT
>JAFFZH010016055.1:437-49055 GCA_018420115.1 Euura saliciscinereae
ATATTGGTAGTTAAAAGCAGAAGGTCGTGAGCGCCATTTTGATTTTTTTTATGTCTCGCGATTTTTTTTTCAAATAGCTGTAAAAACTCGTGAACCGCAAAGATAAATTGAAAGAACGACCATTTAAAGAAGTTCGATAAAAAATATTGGTAGTTAAAAGCAGAAGGTCGTTTTATCTTTATTGTCATTTTTTTATTTTTCACGATTTTTTCAAATAGCTGTAAAAACTCGTAAAACGCAAAGATAAATTGGAAGAACGACCATTTAAAGAAGTTCGATAAAAAATATTGGTAGTTAAAAGCAGAAGGTCGTTTTATCTGTATTTTTATTTTTTTATTTTTCACGACTTTTTCAAATAGCTGTAAAAACTCGTAAAACGCAAATATAAATTGGAAGAACGACAATTTAAAGAAGTTCGATAAAAAATATTGGTAGGTAAAAGCAGAAGGTCGTTTTATTTGATTTTTTCTTTTATTTTTCACGATTTTTTCAGATAGCTGTAAAAACTCGTAAAACGCAAAGAAAAATCGAAATCGACGTCGTTTCGAAAAATTCGATAAAAGAAATGGCAGTTGAAAGCAGAAGGTCGTATCCGCCTAACTTACGACCTTTTGCACTTACATTGTTCGATCTCGTAATTTCAATTGATACGTTTCGAACGATTTCAGAGCGATTGGCGTGAAAAAAAAATTATCCGACTTCATGCCGTTATGAACAGCAAAACGTGGTATAATGGCGCTTACGTCCTTCTGTCATTAGACACGCGACATACGTTACCAATGTTCTGTTTATCGCCTACGTTAAGTTATCGTCGTGGTAGGGGGTCTCTCTGATGTGTATAAATACGACGGATCGGACGAATTCTAACCAGAAACCTATTTCTAACGAAGTAAGTGGCTACCTTCAACATGAACAAGATCGTCTGTCTCCTTGTCGCCTCATTGGTGTGCGTCGGCGTTGCCAGCGGTAAGTTACAGACCAATAGCACATGCTCGAACGTTCTATTTTCCAATACAATGAAACCTGACTTATGCTTATTGCAATCGGGTACGCTGGAAAATACATACATATAACTGAGAATAACGTAAAAAAAAACTAATCGAGAGTCAAGTGGTTCGATAGCTTCCACGTCAGCGTTGCAATTATTCACACACATCATCAACAGGTGAAAAAAACCTGTTCTGTAGAGGAACGTAGAAATATTTTTTCATCAAGGAGTACAATATTCTCGATACAACTAGGATACAATATTCAAACTGAGAATATTTGAATTATTGATTTCAATTCCAACAGCCAAACTGGCACTCATGGACGTATATCGAAAGCAATCAATTTTTCAAGTATTGTGTCACGAAATATTTAACAGCACACTTAACATTTTGTAGCACGTATGTTCTGCAGGTGGTAAGATTCATTAAATCGTTGAAAATAAAAACTATGCGTACGTCATCACAATATAGATAAAATGTGTTTTTTGAACGTTACACTCTTTGTTTGGAACCATTTAATTCTCTATATTTTATGCTACACGGAAAGTTCAAACCATGTTCAACATGTCAGGTTCCAGTCGATTTGTCCAGTATTGTCATGATATCCTGATTTTTGTTTCAGGAGTCAACCCTATCGACGTTGACAGAATGAACAGTAAGTTAAAGATACAGAGATTTTCGAAAATGAAAGATATTCACTTGTCGTTCGAATTAAGCTAAAGCGAGTCGAGCACCGCGGAATGCCGACTTAATCACAGTCATCTTTACTTAAATTTCAGATGACGTGGCAAATGTCCAAATACGACTGTCAATAATTGCGGATGTTGTTAGACAGGTGTCCGCCGGTAAGTTCAAAACAATGTCACCCAATGAAGATATTCAAGTCATAACTACTAAGATACCCAGCAAACAGTGGCATACCCGGTACATCATTTTGGGGTCACATTCACGAAACATTGCTACATTGCAATTTAATGTACCGGGTACATCACAGGTCTCTTAATCACGAACGTATCGAGTACATACTGCTGTCACGTACCAGAGACCTCTCATTCAGGAAACAGTGTTACATACCATATAATGGATGGCGACGATGTACCAGCTACATTACTTGCATGATGGCTTTGTTACATTACATAGTTAGGTAGAGATCATGTAAAAAGTTGACACACCTTAACCGAGGGGGGAAATAAGTCCAGAGTTCAGTGAAGTTATATTGT
The DNA here is from genome assembly GCA_018420115.1 of Euura saliciscinereae. Taxonomy (NCBI): domain Eukaryota; kingdom Metazoa; phylum Arthropoda; class Insecta; order Hymenoptera; family Tenthredinidae; genus Euura; species Euura saliciscinereae. The sequence goes on from JAFFZH010016055.1 coordinate 2,647, forward strand.
ATTTTTCTTTCTCCGGTTGATTCAATATCATTCTTACAATCCAAATCATTACTGTCGTTCGGATTATTTTTCCAAATGAAACTTAATTTCCCTCGGTTCAATTATTTAATTACTTTTCTTCGGATAATCCTCGACGCTTTGTCTATTGTTGGTGTTAGTCTGGGCGAGGATATCACAGGTTGTGTTGAAAAGTTAATCTTTGTTGTTCTTCAAATGACTAAATAAAAAGGCTGACCTGGAATTCCTTCTCGCAATTTATCCATAATAGTAGTTTACATTTTGCAGAAAATTTCGATTTAATTCCACCGAGTCAAAGTGATGAACATAACCTCAAAGTATTTACGATCGGTGAAACTGATATCGGGTTTATTGGGTTTACTAACGGAACCGCTGAAAAAGTTTGGTTGTGTACAGTACATCATGGCCGTCGATTCATTGAATTTTCCACTTAATGAAATATATCGATTTGTGATTCATTAAGTTTTCTATCAAATAAGAGAAAAAGGTTCAGAATTTCTAAGACAGTTTGGCGTAGTGGGTAGAGCGCCTGACTAGTGAGACGGACGAGTGCCATTGAATGTGGTTCGAATCCCGGTAAAGAATGACAGAAGCGGAATTTCTTGCAGCGAGCTATAAACACATTTTAATTGATCCAGAGTAAACGAAAAGTTGATAGTATAATAATGTAAAATATTTAAAAAATGCGCGAATGAGGATTGGAATCGTATTTTTATTTGAATATTTTGCGTGTGCAGTAGTTTCATTGAGGTACGTTGCGGAGATGTAGCTGCGATGTTGGTAGTACGTCACGGGTAACGTACCTGCGATGTAAATGTTACGTACTTGGTATGTATCTTTGTTGCATACGTGCGATGTACCTATAACATTGGCGTGTTGCGGACATTACGCAGCACACGTGCCGCTCATGTGCCTAACCTGGTATATCGCATGTAACATCCGCGACAGACATGGTACGGCACTAGTACATAAATTTGTTTGCTGGGTATGCGTCAAATATTGACTAAGTACAATACCCAGATAACAAAATGCGCGCATAGTGCATGCACGTTGTGCCACCTAACCCACACGCCGTGAGCTCACAATACCATACAGATGCGTCCTCATATGCGTCGCATATGCGACGCATGTCGTGCGTGGATAAAATTGTATCTGAATCATCAGATATGATTTGATAAAAACTTCGTCTTCAACTCATTGGATATGATTGTATCTAAATGGACTCAGTTTCATACTGCCGGATACGGGAGTATCACCATTTTTTTTTTAAATTGCACCGAGATAGTTTCGAACCCGGAGCTGTTTCGCAGTCACCCATCCAACTATTAGTCGCGGTCAATGTTGCTTAACTTCGTTGTACGCTTCAAGTCCGGTGTTGTATTGGCTCTATCCATTTCATTGGAGACTTAGTGATTCTTTGTCATTTTGTAACGATGACGAATTACTTACCTATTTTCACTTGATCACATCTCCAATAACCAACCATACTTATCAGAGAAATAATCTATTATCATATTCTCGTATAATATAATACTATTCATGTCGCGTGTCTAATCGCATAAGGTCGTAAGCGCCAAAAACGCGATTCTGGTGGCAAAAGGTCATATAATTTTTTTCTCACGCCATTTGCTCTGAAAACGGTCAAAACGTATAGATCAATTGAAATTACGAGATCGAAAAATGTAAGTGCAAAAGGTCGTAAGTCTGGCGGATACGTCGTTATTTCATTACAATTTTTAAGGAAAAATAAAAAAACAACGTAAAGGCAAAACTTCGTATTATTGTTTTTCATGATTTTCCATGATTTCTTCAAATAGCTGTAAAAACTGGTAAAACGCAAAGATAAATTGAAAGAACGACCATTTAAAAAAATTTCGATAAGAAATATTGGTAGTTAAAAGCAGAAGGTCGTGAGCGCCATTTCGTTTTCTTTTATTTCTCATGATTTTTTCAAATAGCTGTAAAAACTCGTAAAACGCAAAGATAAATCGAAATCGACAACGTTTCGAAAATTCAGAGAACAAAAAAACCAAGGTAAAAGCAGGAGGACGTAAGCGCCGATTAAAAAAAAAATGGTGGTTACGATATTCTGCTTTTAATTGACCCAATATTAAATTTTAACATTCATGAACGAATCTTTGGTTTTTATCCCAAATACACAAAAAATATATATATGACCTTTTGCCGTTACGAACAGCAAGAAGTCGTATAATGGCGCTTACGTCCTTATGTCATTAGACACGCGATGTGGCATATTATTATGAATCATCTGATGATTTAGTAATCATCAGTAATTTTAGCTTTGCTCGCAAGGAAGTACCTTGAAAACGGTACAAAAAAAGTTCATAGTTATACTTTCATGGAATCTAAATAGTTGTACTTGCATCTTTGTTCCTATAGTGTAATGGCCGTTGAAATTTGGCGTAAGTTTCCCAAATCCAAAAGCCACTTGATCTGCTCGTATCTATAAACCACATAGGCTACCGGCAAGTCCGACTCCAATCGAATATAGTTGCATCTGAATGGATAGGATCATGTCCAGTCTTTAATCCAACTATCTTAATCCACTCTTCAATCCAGTATCCAACTGAATCTGGTCGGACACAACAACGTTGGGTTCAACTAAATGTAATTGTATCTGAATAGAGCCAAACATATTCAATCAATATTTGAATTTGTATATAGATAGTCGTCACGAATTCTGAATTACCTTTTATATCAATACATAAACTTGACACTAAATTATAAATACTTTTGTATTAATCAGATCTGCTTTGCGGCCAAAAATATGAAGTATCTTACCCTTAATTTTGCTCAAATCAATTTAGTTATTATACATACCATGCAAGTACGTATAGAATGAAATGAGATGTTTGATAATTATAAATACTTCACGAAACAGCTGCTTAGTAAATTCATTGACTGCTACACTATGGGACAAAAACCACTGTGTTTGATTGTGCTAGCCTTCTGAATTCTAATGCACATAATTCATTCAGCTTGCACTCATAGTCGCTGCACGCTATGCAGATACATATTTTGCTGACCGAATGCGCTCACTATGAGGATTCCTTTTCAATCCTCAGGACATGTTGGCATTATGTCTTCCACGTGTCGACAAATTGTACTTGCACGTCATGCGGCTGCCATGAGCCCGCACGCTTTGTTATCTGGGTAGTGTCATGATGTACCTATTTTATTTTGCAGATCGCAAGTCCGGGGTGACCCTCGCGGGAGCTAGTAAGTGATGAGTGGAATTTATATGTGTACCAAAACGCTCGAATTATCTATGTCTCCGTATTCTGGAAAATCATTCCGTTTGATATTCAGCACCTCTCTATTTCTACTTCAGATTCTTTGACGCATGCCGGACAATATCTCGAAAGAACTGTAGCTTCTATCCTAGCGGGTACCAGGGGTGAGTTGAAGACGACGTTTACCCTTTAAAAATGTTTTTGTGATCTACTGTTCGCTTCACATATCAGGGTGAACTCGAGAAATTGTTTTAATTGACCGAGATTTTCTATTTTGATTCTTCATATTTCCTTATTTTCTTCACTTATTGCCATTATATCATGCGTCAATTGGTGAATTTCCACTCTGTCATGACACAACTCTTTTATTTTCAGGAACCAAAACACAAATTGGTGCCAAATTCCAGAGTAAGTGACAATCATTCGAAAAATACATCAAGCCTAGCTTGATTTTCATCGCGCTGTTGTTAGAACTGAGTGAGAGTCGAAGACGACTTGATCATAACCTCTGTATTCCAATTTCAGATTATGTCACCCCCGTAAGATCCAATATGGTAGCCTATTTGGAAAGAAATGGAGGGAGAGCCGGACGTGAGTTGAAGACGATTGTGCCCATCTCGAATATCGCGCCTCAATTAGCACTTGAAAAGTGTCTGAATCATTGAGGTATCTTTTAATTTCCAGATACCAGCAATCCGATCGAACGTACTGTGTTCGGATTTACTCAAATATGCGAATCAATCAACCCCCTAGTCGAATTGATTGTGGATGCTGCTTTTCTTACCCATGGTAATTTGGAAACAATCGTACCATTAAAAATATAATTGTCATACTGAGATCTATCGTTCGCTACAAACCAAATTCCAATGAGGCTTTCATAAATTGATCTATTTTCTTAGCCTCCAGTTAGGCAAACGTATTTGATACTCAACGTTCGATCCCTGATTTCAATTGCACCACCAGTTTAGTACTGCTAAACTACGATCCTGAATATTTTGACTCTTTATATTATTTCCAACATCAACTAAAATATGATAATTTCTTAAATTATACTTTCAATGTGTTCTGGTAATTAAGGAGGTACCTCCACGACAGTCTCAATAACAATGCAGTCCAAGTTCATGTCATGTCAGTGCGCATAAGTTCAAATAATTTCATCCTAAAAACTTATCAGTTACTTCAAAACGCATAATATTAGCAATGAAGTGATTGAAATCATGAATAATATATGTGAATGACTAAAAAGTAGGACTATTCTTCAATCTGCCAGACAACAGTTTTGGTTAGGACTGTCCGCGCTCTGACATTTGGATAGGTTAACGTAAAAGTAATCAGATACCCATGCGTGAGGCAAGACCGACTGAGAGATGGACGGAGACAGCAAACAGTCGGTCTCGCTTCAAATCGACGATATTTCGGACTTTCAGCGTCTATATTTTCAAAAATAAACGGTAAATAATTCTGATATTTTCAGACAATATCCGTGTAGTAGCCCTTTGTACCTGTGTAGTTTTTTGTGTAACTCTTAACACTGGTCTAAGCACCAGAAAATAAAATGTGTCGTTCACGTGCGTTGGGTATGGGGTTTACGTGTTAAGATTGGTGATTTTGATTGCAATTATCTCAAGTTTGGAACGGTCAATCCGATGGAAATTGCACAGACATTTAGATAGCATCTGAATCAATACGTGGGCAAAATTTCAGAGATTTCTTAACACATTGAATCCATGGAGGTACTACCTTAAGAGATCGAAAAATGTACACGTCGTTCTTTCATTACAATTTTTAAGGAAAAATAATGAGATTCAAAATATATTTATATCTATAATTCGAAAACGGGAGAGAACACGTTTTTGAAACTTTGCTTATCGCTTACGGCAGGCGTTGTGAAGGTACAGTATTTTTTTCAGATTTTTAACTCATGTCCAACATTGTGAAAATGGTTCGCAAATAACGTTGCGTCGCCACCGCGGAGTAGCGGTGGCCGGCAGTCGGTCGCTTGCCATTCCGTGAGTCGCGGCGCGCCTCAAATTGGGACGCATCGACATCTTTAACGATTTTTTACTCGACAACGAAAAAGAACATGTCTCTGAAATTAATTCACAGGTTGTAGTATAGTACAAGGTACATGTCAGAATTTCTTAGAATTTTTTAGTCGTGTTGTCTTTACTCAGTGTTTTAAAAATCTTTGAAAAATTAATTGTTAAATAAACAATTGATAACAATTGTTTTTTTCAATGTTGTATTTTTTTCTCAATTCTATGAAGGTTTCCGCGTGAATCAAAAAAAAGAAAATTAAATGTAACTTCATTTTTGGCGGAGTTGTGAATTTTTGAAAAAAACGGTTCTCTAATTTGTTATTGCAAAAAAAAAATCGAATTTTGCATTATCAAAATCGGGCTTTGGCACAAAAATCTAACTCCCCCTACACAGTCGACATGTAAAATTAAGAAAATATCTGAGAGGTGACTGATCCGCTTCACGTGGAATAGCCCATATAAGTGAGAATAACGTAAAAAAAACAAGCGGGTTTGGGCTGACTATGAGCCAGCCTTCGAACTTCCCGTTCTTTATTTTGTTCTCAGCTATTTTGAAATTTGTAAATCTGACCTCAGATTCTTGATCAGCGGTTCAAAAAACCTTCGAGTACAAATTTCCGTAAGATTTCGAATGTTTTTAGTATTTTTCCCAGCAAATCGGATTCGCCATTTTAAATTTCGCTAATCTGACTCCAGATTCGTGATCAGTGACCCAAAAAACCTACGAGTATCAAGTTTCATCCAAATCCAAATGTTTTTAGTTCTTTTGCAGCATATCGAATACGCCAAATAAAAATTTTGCAAAACTGACTTCAGATTCGTGATCAGCGATCGAAAAAACCATATGATACCAAATTTAATTGAAATCCGTTGATTCGTTCTCAAGATATCGTCATTTTTGTTGTTTTTCTTAGAATCTTGTTATTTGAATAGTTCAAAAAGTACTAATCCGATCAAAGCCAAAATCTAATCAGTTCTAAGTTAAGAAAAGCCCAGTCGATTGAGCCCAAGTTGATCGAAATCCGATCGCGCGTTCTCGAGATATCGTCGGACATAAAGTTGATCACGCACACACATACACACATACACACACACAGACGTCCATCTGAAAATGATCGGAAGTGATTCTCCGGACCTCGAAACGTGGAGATCCAGTGAAAACTCAACTTTTCATTTTCGGGGTGATTACAATAACTTCCTATTTTCTCTGAAATCAGAGATACGGGAAGTTAAAAACTAATTGAAAGTCAAGTGGTTCGATAGCTTCCACGTCAGCATTGCAGTTATTCATACATATCATCAACAGGTGACAAAATCCTGATCTGTAGAGAAACGTAGAAATATTTTTTCATCGAGGAGTGAAATATTCTCGATACAACAAGGATACAATATTCAAACTGAGAATATTTGAAGTATTGATTTCAATTCCAACAGCCAAACTGGAACTCATGGACGTATATCGAAAGCAATCAATTTTTCAAGTATTGTGTCACGAAATATTGAACAGCACACTTAACATTTTGTAGCACGTATGTTCTGCAGGTGGTAAGATTCATTGAATCGTGAAAAATAAAAACTATGCGTACGTCGTTACGATATAGATAAAATGTGTTTTTTGAACGTTACACTCTTTGTTTGGAACCATTTTATTCTCTACATTTTATGCTACACGGAATGTTCAAACCATTTTCAACATGTCAGGTTCCACTCGATTCGTCAAGTATTGTCATGATATCCTGATTTTTGTTTCAGGAGTCCACCTAGACCCGAATGACGCCGCGGCTCTCAAAGTCAACAGTAAGTTAAAGATACAGAGGTTTTCGATATCAAGCGAGTCGAGCACCGCGGAATGACGACTTAATCAGAGTCCTCTTTACTTAAATTTCAGATGACGTGGCAAATGTCCAAAGCCGACTGTTAGTACTTATGCATGATGTTAAACGGATGTTCGCCAGTAAGTTCAAAACAATGTCACCCAGTGAAGATATTCAAGTCATAACTACTAAGGCATGCGTCAAATATTGACAAAGTACAATAGTGTCATGATGTACCTATTTTATTTTGCAGATAGCGAAAACCAGATGACCACCGCACACGCTGGTAAGTGATAAGTAGATACACTTACTTATCCAATTTATACGGCGACCAAAACGCTCGAATTATCTTTGTCTCCATATTCTTGAAAATCATTCCGTTTGATATTCAGGACCTGTCTATTTCTACTTCAGATTCTTTGACGGAAGCCGGAAACTATCTCGCAAAAGCTGTAACTTCTATCCGACGGGGTAACAGGGGTGAGTTGAAGACGATTTTTACCCTTTAAAAATGTTTTTCTGATCCACTGTTCGCTTCACATATCAGGGTGAAGTCGAGAAATTGTTTTAATTGACCGAGATTTTCTATTGTGATTCTTCATATTTCATTATTTTTTTCACTTCTTGTCATTATATCATGCGTCAATTGGTGAATTTCCACTCTGTCATGATACGCGTATTTTATTTTCAGGAACCCAATCACAAATTGCTAATCGATTCTTGGGTAAGTGACACTCATTCGAAAAATACATCGAGCCTAGCTTGATTTTCATCCAGCTGTTTTTAGACCTGAGTGAGAGTCGAAGACGACTTGATCATAACCTCTGTATTCCAATTTCAGGTTTTGTCACGCCAGTAAGAAACAAAATGATGGCCGAGTGGCAAAGAATTAGAACGACAACCCAACGTGAGTTGAAGACGATTGTGCCTATCTAGAATATCGCGCCTCAATTAGCACTTGAAAATTGTATAAATTATTGAGGTATCTTTTAATTTCCAGATACCAGGAGTGTGATCGAACGTACTGTGAACTGTTCTACTCAAGTATTCGACTCAATCAACCCCCTAGTCAATCGGATTTTGAATGCTGCTTTCAGGCTTCCCCCTAGTAAGTTGGAAACAATCGTACCATTAGAAGTATAATTGTCATACTGAGATCTATCGTTTGCTACAAATCAAATTCCAATTAGGCTTTCATAAATTGATCTATTTCCTTAGCCTCCAGTTAGGCAAACGTATTTGAGACTGAACATTCGATCCCTGATTTCAATTGTACCACCAGATTAGTACTGCTAAACTACGATCCCGAATATTTTGACTTGTTATATTATTTCCAACATGAACTAAAATATGATGATTTCTTAAATGATACCTTTAATGTGTTCTGGTAATTGCCATTGAATCGTAATTTCACTTTCTCAGTTGGACGTGCAGAATCATAAATCCCATGCCAGTCCAGCTGAACCGAAGCAGCGGAAGAGACTATTGGTGAGTGTCATCGACAGTATCACCTGATACGAAGATGCTGAATATATTTATTCACTAATTTTGGTGAATCTATTCGCAGGCCACTTCTTAGCAGCTACCGCGGAGCGGAATATTCGGGACCGCTTGTGCTAATCTGAAGATCTTTTTGTGGAAGAACGTAAATCATCTGCTGGACGAGAGACTACCACTTTCTTCCAGCACGTCTTCCAATTTATTACTGAATACTTATATATCAGTGAGAATAATGTAAAGCTGCATAAGATTGTGAGCAATGAGAATCAATTTCGAAAATATTCATTCGCTGTATCGTATAAATTTTCCATTTTCCAACACAGATTCCGAATACAAAACAATAAAGACATTCAGAGGCCCTTATAAAAACGATTACTTTTTCCATCCGAGTCACGTGACATGTGGAAAGGTTTTTTCATTTGCAACACCTGCATGAAAAGTTTGCTTTCGTTCGGACCGCTAAACCGATTTGGATGAAATTTGCAAGGCATAGTGTTTTTCTTCCGAGGTTGTACCAATAAAGTTTTCAAACGTCGCTCGCTAACCATGTTTAGGTACAAAATACCCGTGAGGAATATTACGATACAGATATACAGAGCTAGTCACTGATTATCCGAAAATAGTGATTCAATGACCGAAAGACGTTCAGAATGATATCCAAACGAGAGGAGTCGGTGCCTCCCCCGTGCACCCCTTCCATGGTTAAAGACATGACGTGGTTTTTCCGCTCAAAATTAAGTCACCTTATGGCATCAACGGGCCTTCGATAATCTTCAGTCATTTCGTATCTAGATATGGTACAGAGGACATTCCAATGACGGGATTCGTTTAACCCGATTGTCGAGTCTGATTCATATTGTATTGACGCAAGTACTTGAATCGTTAATTCGTGATCACTTCTGAATATCCAATATTGAAGTTTTATCATCGCCTGTGCCTTTTTGATACAGTTGTGCATCGTGGACTACGAATACCTGAATTATAATATTATTTTGTTCAGAGGTGGATGCCTAATTGGCGTTCACATCATCTGAATGTACACTGTCGGAAAAATTTGACTAGAAAAAATGTCCCAGCAGGTCCACTCTACATTTGTGTTATATTTACACATTTTTTAGTCGATATAACACAAATGTATGTCATTCTAACATCAAATATGTTGTTTTGCCATTTTTTTATTTACTTGAACAGTAAAAAGTGTCAAAATTAACACAAAATTTTGGGTGGACCTGCTCTGACATATTATTTCTAACCGTGTAATAAAAATTTCTTGACGTTCATCATTCTTTGTCACATTTTGTGCATTTTTTTTCTTTCGCTTGCATTCCCTCAAAATCCGAAGAGAGATTTCAAGAATTCAGAAAATCAACTGAATGACGCACATTATCTTGAAAATCGGAAAAACTCATTTTCTCAAAAATAAAACTTCTTTTGCCAATAAATATTTCACACAATACGTGGGATGATATGACTTATAGGTTCCGTGAGTTTCATATTATTGCTGAAGCATCGCTTCGTACTGAAAAATAGTTATTTGTGTATCAAGGGCGCAAAAGGCTATTTTACGAGTATGCAATTTGCGGCACGAGCCGAAGGCGAGTTGCTGTAAAAGCAGACTCGTCATAATAGCTTTGCGCCCATGATGCACACGATGTTTTTCTCAACAGTGACTGTATGGAATCCGTCGATTTCTGTATTGGTTTCAACATTTCTGGCACTTTCGAGCATCTTTTGAAGAGACCGTTCGGTTCAGAAGATTATCGGTTCGATTTGCTCTATCCTCAAATTTCCCACTCTTCGTAATTTTCAAGTTCCTAAGTTAGTCTGATCCCTTCTGACGTCACGATCACTTTGCAATCGATTTTACAATTTCATATAATACATTTCGATGAAATTTATAGGCATCATGGGGCTCCATGGCTCCCGCCTGATATCCTCACAGAACTTCGTCAATGAATCGAAAGCTCCGTAGCAAATATGGTCGAAAACTTACTTCACTTTTTCCAACCACGTCTCAACGTTTTCCAAGTCGATTAAATAATTCTTATCAACCGTTAATTCGAATGACGTGATGTGTGAATTAATCGTAACATCATCTGAGCAAATATTACCATAATCTCGTGTGCTGGAAGATATTTAGGAAAACTTGTGCAAACTTTGTTACATCGCGTGTCTAATGGCATAAGGTCGTAAGCGCCAAAAACGCGATTTTGGTGGCAAAAGGTCGTATAATTTCTTTGCTCACGCCATTCGCTCTGAAAACGGCCAAAACGTATAGATCAATTGAAATTACGAGACCGAAAAATGTAAGTGCGAAAGGTCATAAGTTTGGCGGATACGTCGTTCTTTCATTACAATTTTTAAGGAAAAATAAAACAAAACGTAAACCCAAAACGTCGTAAGCGCCATTGTTTTACATGACTTTGCGTAAAACGCAAAGATAAATTGAAAGAACGACCATTTAAAAAAATTTGATAGCAAATATTGGTATTTAAAAGCAAAAGGTTAGTTTCCCATCTCATGGGCTACGTGACACCACTCTTAAAGTCATTAACGCAAAAAACGGTTGCAGCCACCACATATGCGGTAGCGTTGGCTGTAGACTTCATTCTGTAAAAATTGTATTTGTTTATACATATGGTATACTATATTCATGTAAAGAGGGAAAATTTTTACAGAAATGAAAAACTGTGTAAAGTAGAATGAAAACCGTCATTCTGGAGAAAGAACCAAAAAAAAATTGTTAATTCAAACTATGGAATACGAGAAACAGAATCTAAATGCTAAATGCAACATTGACAAGGTAAATTGAACATTCAACATTGAACATTAATCAATAGCTTTCAGGATTTTTCCAGGAGCACTACGACTGCATAATTTCAGAACACAAAATTAAGTGAGGAATGAGGAAAAAAAAGCTTTCTGAATTCACGAGCGGCATGATTTTTTAGATCATTTATTGTTCACAGTTTTTTCAATCTTTCGATTCATCATAAAAAATCAAAGGCAGTAAGATAAATTGAAAATTTTTATCCATTTTGAGGTTGATTAAACAATTCCTGACAAATTTTCTTTTTTTCTATCAGGATGGAATTTTCGCCACCATTCGCCATCAATTATTTTTCGAATTTTATCAAATACGTCAATTTTTGTCCGAATTGGATTTTAGGGGGACAACAAATTTACCTAAATTGACCTAAAAAAAATTGACCTAGCAAAAAAAAAAAAAAAAAAAATTGACAAAGATTGAACTTTAGCCTGAAAAATAATCACCACAAATTTGAAAACGCTGAAATTTAATCACCTTCCATAAAGTAATGAATACATTAATTACATTAATTACATTAATTACAAATTTTTAAATAACGCGACTAAAAATATAATTGTTTCAACTAATTAATGATCGTTTTGAGAATAATTGAGTAATAATTTTCTAGACTGCTGGAGAATGTTCAATTTTTTGCTAGTCATACGGCCAAAAAAAAAAGTATGAGTATATCTTTCATATAATATCTGGAGTAAATATCGTTGAAGTCATTTTCAAAAGTGGTGGAAACATTTTCTTCGATATTATATAGAGTATGAACCAACTGGTAGACCGCTTTTAACGGTTATAAATCATACGGTCTTTCGCAGGCTTGCAGACGCCGAACGTATATACAGAGGTTATATGCTTGTTTATGAGGAATACTAAACTTATCGGTCTTCGCTACGATCTTGTAAACAAGATTTTTCCCTTTTTTACTTCATTTCCCACGTTATTTATCATCCATCCTTAGATTTTTCACGAACCGAAGTATCGCCCACGAGGGATAAAAAATAGTGTCTAGAATTTACCAAGATTTTACTAATTCGTTAGCTCATCGCTCCTGATTCCCCAGAGTATCGGTGAAAAACAAATTGACAGCTCAAGCTAAGAAAATGGAAAGAAAATGAAAATATTTTCAGCGATGAATCAGAATTTTCCGCATTTTTTTTTGAACTTATAAAATAATATAGGATAACGTTAGAGCTACTATTTTCAATTTTGGATTCCGGATATAATTGGATTTTCAGATTCAACTACCTAAAAAATCGACAGAGAAAAAATAAACACATAAAGACTGTACACATTTCTTTTGAAACTTTTATCAATTCAGTCGATATGATATCAAAGTTGCGGAATAATGACTTTATACCGCAACTTTGAACTTAGCGGTATAAAGTGCCCCTTGCCGGAACGAAAACAGGCGTCAAAAAGTGACTTTTTAATGCCTGTGCCGTAAAAATTTGCTCAAACTTGTACAAATTCTGGCTGAATATAAATTGAATAAATTAAATCAACTAATGACTCCAAAAAGAAAGAGAAAAAATAAAAAGAGAAACAGAAACATAAGAAATGGCGTGTGGGTAATTATTTGAGGGTCCGCAATTTCGTAGTGACAGGTGAAATTCATCATCCATACAATGTGCATACGAGAGGTAGTTTCCCTTTCGCAAAACCAATTCCGAACCTCCGAGTCCGGACTTTATCAAATTAATAGGTTTCAGCTCTGGTGTCCGAGATTAACGAAGGGATGCGGTGTAATTTCGTTTCCCGCTTTAAAATTCCCATGAGTATCTCAAAGAAAGGAAGAAAGAACAGAGGTAAAAGGAACAAATTTTTTCCCTAAAAAATTAGCAACTTTTGCGAACACCAAGTTTCTTCCTCGAAGCTTGCAGCTATTCGAATCAAGCCGGTATGGTATGCTCAACTCCGAAGGTAAAAAAGAAGCAGGGCTGCACCAGGCGGCGAACCAGGGAGACCGGGGAGCCCAGGGAGAGGGCGAGGGGGCCAGAGGGGACCTGCGTTCCGTCCTACCTTGTAATTTACTCACCGCCAGCCCCGCGGCTATCCATCCCATGGCATAACTCAGACACGTATCTATGGGGGGTTCGATATAAAATTTAGCTATTTTTCCGCGTTTTTCTGTGTCCAAGATTGCTATTTCTGTATTTTTTTTCCAGAAGTGGAAGAATTTTCCACGTATGTTTTTTTGTTCAAATTTCATGTATTAGTAGTTTGCAAACAGAAAACAAAAATTAGGTCCATTTTTGTAACTTTTGTAACTTTTGTAAGTTTTGTAACTTTTGTAACTTTTTCAATCATCATTTTCAACGATTAAGAAAAAGACGACTCGATTATTTCGAGCTACTCTACGTTACACGCATATAAAAATCGAATGAAAAAAATCATTTTGGATCAAAATCCCAATAAGAAATCCAAGTTTTCTGACTTTTCAATGAAACTTTCCGCCTATAAAAGAGTCTCTAACGATGTTGGATGCCTGTTAGAGAAATTAGACGCGGTGGGACGAGAGACTCGGGGCCCTTTGGAAGCTTCATACGTCGCTGTCTCGGATGAGGCTGCCATGCCATACCTTGGCGGACAGAGAGCGTTGCATACGTTTAGCTAAATTATACCGTATATATACCTTATTATTTCATGGGGCCCCTGACTCTTGACGCCGAGGATCGCCGGCCAGTGGAGTGAAGATACTCTCATAGCGCATGCCTTTTTTTTTGTATCGCTCGACGGAAACGCGTTGCGTATACAGGGGGACGGTTCATTCTCACCTGGTGGTATTTAGAAGACGTTGTATGGAATTAATTGTCTGCGGTTGACGTGAGGGAGAGAATTTTCCATGGTGGATGATTCTCGCGATTCAAGATCGCGATGGAGATGCGGTCTACATCGAGATGTCGAAGATTTTGCAAGCCAGCTTTGTCGAAGATTGCACTCTCCGTGTGAGACTGGCGACATCCGATGTACCAATTTACGGAAGAGTCCGTGACTCGACGTACAATCCTGGTTTACTCCTGTCCGGGGAGCATTCCTTCACGGAAAGAGATCCTATTCCACCAGTCTCCTGTTCTTCTCTCAATCGCTTCTCTCATTGTCGATAGGATCATTTTATTTTTCTGAATTAATCAACTTTCTGTCATTCAATTTGAATTTTGCTAATCGGACCCCAGATTCTTGATCAGTGGTTCAAAAAACCTTCGAGTAACAATTTTCATAAGATTTTAGTGTTTTTCCGTAGAAAATTGGATCCGCCATTGCGAATTTCGCTGATCTGACTTCAGATTCGTTATCAACGACCCCAAAAACCATGTGGTACCAAATTTCGTTCAAATCCGTTGATCCGGTCTCGAGATATCGTCATTTTTTATTCTATTTTTCAAAATTTTGTTATTTGAATGATTCGAAAAGTATTGAACCGATCAAAGCCTAAATTTAATCAGTTCTAAGTTCACAAAAACCGCGTCGTTTGAGTCGAATTTGATAAAAATCCGCGAACTCATTCTCTAGATATCGTCCGCGAAAAATTTGATGACAGGCTTTCATAACCTCAAAACGTTGAGATTCGGTGAAAATTCAACTTTTCATTGTCTGGTTGATTACAATAACTTCTTTTTCACTCTGAAAACAGAGAAACGGGAAGTTCAGAAAAAAAAAAACACATGATGGGAGTGAAGCTGAACTTTTCGAGAAGCGGGAAATTTGAAATCGTGGAAATGACTGTCTTTTTTCCCATAAGTCAAAGAATCTCCCATTACTTGATAATTTTTAACGATCCCATAAAACTCTGAGATCGTTATCATCCCGACTGATTCAGTCGTTTGATGGCTGTCCCTAAATCCCCAATACCGATTCATTCCGCAGTTCAAGTACCAACTGTAAACATTGACGAGCGCAGTATTCCGCGAATGATGGGCCGATGGTATGAGGTGTAACTGTAACGTTGATGGTCAAATAAACGAGGATATAGAGTCGTTGAAGATTTCACACGACACGGTATATCGGATCGAACCGGAAGTCGATGGTGAAAAATGCTGAGCGTAACTTCCTGATCGGAGTAATATCTCAAAGGCAGGAGCGTAGTTTTAGCCGAGGAGTAAATAAATCGACTTGATATAAAGTTTTGTACAGAAAATACAGAAAGCGGAATTGCGAAGATTCTGATTACCCGACGAAACTCGTTAAACTAAAATTCCGAAAGGACTTTTACACTCGGGGTGTATGAGAACTTTGTCACTGTATTCGCGGTATGAAAACCGTTTCCGCAACTTTCGCACCACAGTTTCTTTATTTCAGTCCACTAGTAGAAGATAAAAAAGAAACGACACGTGGAAATTCGATCAATCATCGTCTCACGAATTCGAGACGTTTTATAAACCGTTGATAAATTCATTCTGATGAAAATGAGAGAAAATATATCATCCGAAAAGAAAGGGATGACGAAAGCCAATCAAAACTTTATCGAATTCGAATGAAAAAAAGAAAGAGAGAAACAGGCTTCACGCCATTAATCAAGAAGGTACAGTCGATATATTTATCCTCGTATCTCACTTTTGAGGATCAGAAGATGAGTTTGGAGGAGGTGACACGAGAGGAAATGGGAAAAGAAATTGTAAGTAATTCTTTCATTAGAGCGAAATACCGTCACCCCGTAGTCACGTTACCCTGGTGTAATATAATAAGCATTTCAGCAATGCTTAATTAAACCGAGTCGAGCCAGGGAAGCTGGCCTAGAAAAATTTAACGAGTCAAACAACCAGCGCGTGCTAAACGGTTTTTCAACGTTTACTCAAAATGAGAAGAAATTTTTGTTGATACAGACCAGAGCCGAGAAAAAAAAAAGAAAAGAGAAGTAAAAATATGGAGTCAGCATGAAAAATGATTGAAAGTCTTGTAAAATTATAAATTCGCAATATCCCAAAAATACGAAATTAGGTACGAATTTTGTACCAAATTCATCGTTGATCCGGTCTCAAGATATCGTCATTTTTATTCTATTTTTCAAAATTTTGTTATTCAAATAATTAAAAAAGTATTGAACCGATCAGAGCCAAAATTCAATCAGTTCTAAGTTCACAAAAACCGCGTCGTTTGAGTCCAATTTGATAAAAATCCGCGAACTCATTCTCTAGATATCGTTCGCGAAAAATTTGATGACAGACTTTCATAACCTCAAAACGATGAGACCCGGTGAAAATTGCACTTTTAATTTTCTGGGTGATCAAAAGTGACTTCATGACTCCTGTATGTGAATAAAACTCCCAACCCATTGTTGGAGGTTCACAGCAAACATTTTTTACGGTCTGTATACTATATATAGCCTACTTTTATGCTATCTCTGATTATGAGATGATAAATTCCATAACCTTTTACAGACGACGGGTTATATATCGCTTCGGGACATATTTTCCTTGCTAGTGGTCTTAAAACACGTCTGAATGTCGTTTAGAAGACGGGATGTGTCCAGGTTGGATCACGGCCAGTCTGGACCCGGACCCCGACCGGAATTTACGACCTTCGACCCTCGGATGTCGATGGAACGTCGGTTATCGTCAATATCGCGTAAAAAGATTCGAAATTGCTTGAAATTGACGAAAGGTCAGTTGAATCGACTCAATAATGGACACTTTTTGGCGAATACAGAATAAGAACATCCAAAGGGTTTCCAGATTGTGGCGCTTCATTGAAAAATAGGTTCCCCAAAAAATGTGAACCTCTTATCTTCATTTTACAGCTTTATTCGCGATTCTTGTGCCATTTGGACTCCGAAAAATCAGAAAAAATGTCACATCTGATGGACATTGACGCGTATGTTGCAGAATTTTTTCAGATTTTTTCGACATGAACTCAACCCGTTGAAAAATCTTTGAAGGTGGAACTAATGATCGATTTCCGATCGAATTTGAAGAGTTACTGAATTCTTGTTTTCTTTTTACAGCATGAACATCAAACGTGCTTAATTTTCTGTAAGGGTGCTGGAATAATTGTTGGAAAAATTAAAAACTGATCGAAAATTGATCCAGACTGTCAGTCAGATTTTCGAAATTAAAAAAGCTGGGAAGTTCAAAGGCTGCCTCAATTGAACCGGCTTCTTGGTTTGATAACGTATCAGCTCTGATAACTTCTCTCACAGTTTATAACGAATATGAAAATAACATTGTAAGGCAAAACACAGAATAATCTTAATCTTCATTGTCATCATCATTGATGACAGGATCGACTAGCTCAGTCTCAGAAATTCTACACAATACCTCAGCACACCTCATAGTTTTCGCAAAGTATCGATAATTAGACAGTAAAAGCCAGCTGAAGTCACTTGAAGTCAGTTGAATTCCTGAAGTCAGGTGGAACCGGAGGAAGAGTATACAAGAAGAATGGATATTTGGAAAACCACGAAATTGCATCAAACGACGGGTCCACGCAATTCCGCTGTTTTTTTTTCCGCAAATCGTCCAAGTGGTGCAGGCGCGGTGGAGGATTCCGGGAACCGGTATATCCCGACCGCATATCAATATATGGAAAATAACGCATTTGTCGACGCCAATCAATTGTCATTGCCAGACCCCCGTCGAGCCTGGACGGGCGGTCGACCGACTCGCAAACACCAAATATTCGCATTCCATAACCGAATATAATTCGGGCGTGTACCCGGAACTCATTGATTCGATGGTGCACTGAGAAAAGAGTTTCTTTATACCAAATGAACGCATTTATTTGAAAATTTCGCGAAGTATTCGTTAGCTGTTAAAGAATATCTTAACATGAAGTAAATATACATGTTGTTTTAACTACTGTGGAAATTCCGTAGTATTCGCAATAAATAAAGCATTCGGTTGAGACAAAATTCCCACCATGTCTCCTCAAATACAGATTTATTAACAGTTAACAAATCTTACATGAGGGTTTGAGATTTGATGTAATTCGTGCGTAGTAGTCTGTACGCTTGCCGCTAGAGGTGAGAGCGGCGCTGAATACTCTAGCTACAGTCTCGCGAGTAAAAGCGCGCCAGGCATAATACATTCACCGACGTGAGGCGCATCATTCTAAGCTCGAGGCGAACCCGTTCCTGGGCATTGTTTGGGCAGCATATTTTAGGCATGCACTATCTTTTTCGGTGGAAATAGTGAAGACATTATTCCAACAGTCACTTATCACGTTAAAAAAAATTGGGACATGACTTCTTAGTCAATACCTGATTGGTCTAAAAAAAAAAGATCACCATTCGTGGATAACTGCACTGATAGAAAAGCACAATTTATTAACTATTCGTAGTTGAACTTCATGATCGTTCTGCTGAAACAACAGGTGCGGTTTGAAGAGAAATACAACTATACACGATTTCTTAACTATTAAGAAATCCTCATTTCACTATCGTGTTTGATCGTCTGATATAACTGGACGCGAATTTTAAGGAAATTGATGATTCGTTAACTATTAAGAAATCTTTATTCGAGACAAAGAAAACACTCAAATGAATGATTTCTTAGCTATGACTAAATGTATATTTGCTTATATACGAATATACGATTCGTTAACTGTTAACGAACTTTGTTAACAACAACAAAACTCTTTTCTCAGTGTGAAAGAGTTGAAATTTCAACACCCGTAGCTTTTTGGCCGCAAATTCAGAAAACGAATCCGGCTTTTGGCGCTTTATTTCGTTGATTTTCATATTTCGTATGGACATAGGATTGGATTGGAGCTGCGATTCCTTAGCACGAAATTACTCCGCGAATTAGATATGCCTGTGGAACGCTACTCAACCTCCTAATCGCAATGCCAGATCTTAATTACCGTCAATTAAAACTTGAACTCACTTGGGTTGCATCCACGCGAATCGCGGGGTATCAAAGTGAGGATTATTGTTTCAATGAAACAGATATCAAACACTGAGTTATATTGTGTGCCCATTTTCAAGGAAGGAGGTAGGACGAAGCTCTGGATCGCTCTCTTCCGCTACTATCGTCAAGGAGAACACACGTGTGATAAAATCAATTAATCCACTGTAATAATGTGGATTAAAATCTCAATTTATTATAAACATCCTACCAAACAGTGAACATTTAAACCGATATTTTGAAAGAATATTCTCAATCAAGAAGAGGATCCTGGATATTTATCTACCACCAACATCATCAATGAAGATTTACTAATTTCATCATACCGGTTTGAAGACATGTTTCGAATTATCATTATAATTTCAATAACCCTTTTATAACTTCATTTTTCAACTCAGAATTTCTTTGTTCTAAAGAAAAAAGACAATTTATTATAACCTATAAATCCACGTGGTTTAGAGTAGCGGAGAGATAATTTCAATTGTATTGTCCTGTTTTGTCCTCATTTTATTTATACAGTAGACAGAAAAATAACTGATTAATTGTATACAATTCTTTCTGATTATACAAACTATTTTGCCATCGTCTTA
Organism: Euura saliciscinereae; assembly: GCA_018420115.1. Classification (NCBI taxonomy): domain Eukaryota; kingdom Metazoa; phylum Arthropoda; class Insecta; order Hymenoptera; family Tenthredinidae; genus Euura; species Euura saliciscinereae. The sequence continues at coordinate 22,521 of JAFFZH010016055.1, forward strand.
TAAATCTCTATATATACAATTTTACCTATTATACGATTTTTTGATCAATTTCTTTACAATATTATACAGAGGAAAAAAAAAAGAATCTACGTTCGCTCAATGATTTTTTTTTTGAATAAATAATTTAATCGATTTATATATATATACACACGATATTCACAGGTTTCAGTTTCTTACCCACACCATCCTTTATAAATTTATGATACTTAATTTCGAGATATTAGAAATCTTTTGCTCAGAGATTTTAAGGAAGAGAATCGAAAAATATTACAGCTATTTGGAAAAATCATGAAAAATTGAAGAAAATAAAAATGGCGCTTGCGACCTTCTGCTTTTAACTACCAATATTTTTTATCGAATTTTTTTAAATGGTCGTTCTTCCAATTTATCTTTGCGTTTCACGAGTTTCTACAACTATTTGGAAAAATCATTAAAAATCATTAAAAAAATGGCGCTTACGACGTTTTGCGTTTACGTTGTTTTTTATTTTTCCTTGAAAATTGTAATGACAGAACGACGTATCCGCCCAACTTACGACCTTTTGCACTTACTTTTTTCGATCTCGTAATTTCAATTGATCTATACGTTTTGGCCGTTTTCAGAGCGAATGGCGTGAAAAAAAAAATTATACGACCTTTTGCCACCAAAATCGCGTTTCTGGCGCTTACGACCTTATGCCATTAGACACGCGATGTAACAAAGTTTGCACAAGTTTTCCTAAAAATCTTTCAGCACACGAGATTATGGTAATATTTGCTCAGATTGATGTTACGATTAATTCACACATCACGTCATTCGAAATAACGGTTGATAAGAATTATTGAATCGACTCGGAAAATGTTGAGACGTAGTTAGAAAAAGTGACGTAAGTTTTCAAACATATTTGCTACGGAGCTTTCGTTTCATTCACGAAGTTCTGTGAGGATATCAGACGGGAGCCCCATGAAGCCTATAGATTTCATCGAAATGTATTATATGAAATTGCAAAATCTATCGCAAAGGGATCGTGACGTCAGAAGGGATCAGACTAACTTAGGAACTTGGATATTACCAAGAGTAGGAAATTTGAGGATACAGCAAATTGAGCCGATAATCTTCCGAACCGAACGGTCTCTTCAAAAGATGCTCGAAAGTGCCAAAAATGTTGAAACCAGTACAGAAATCGACGGATTCCATACACTCACTTGTAATAGTATATTGTGCACCAAGGAAGCAAGGGACATTTTCGCTCCCGAGCGCGTATAAGTTTGCCGAAGACCAGGCTAGCAAACTACACCGAGGGAGTGAAAAGTCCTGCGACCGCGGTGCACACTGTATTTTTTCCCACCATGAACGGAAAGGTCGATTTTGCGGGCAAAACGGTGATCATTTGAGGTTACGTGGCTAAAGTGTAGCGTGGCCGGTACGGGAACTAAAAACAGGGAGAAAAGAGTTTCAGGGAAGAAAGACTCACCGGGAGAGAAGACTTCCCGGTCGGTGAAACATCTGTTTGCTCCCCGAAAACAGGTAGCAAAATCGGCCTTTCCGTTCATGTATGGAAAAAAAAAATTTCCATTATGAAGCTATGCTTCGGCAACAATGAAACTCACAGAACCTATGAGTCATATCGTCCCACATATTGTGTGAAATATTTATTGGAAAAAGAGGTTTCATTTTTAAGAAAATGAGTTTTTCCGATTTTCAAGATAATGTGCGTCATTCGGTTGATTTTCTGAATTATTGAAATCTCTCTTCCGATTTTGAGGGAATGCAAGTGGAAAAAATGCACAAAATGTGACAAAGAACGACGAACGTCGAGAAATTTTGGTTAAATTCAGATGATGTGAACGCCAATTAGGCATCCACCTCTGAACAACATAATATTTGAATTTAGGTATTTGTAGTCCACGATGCACAGCTGTATCTGCAATAAGGTACAGGCGATGATAAAACTTTATTGAATATTCAGAGGTGATGACGAATTAATGATTCAAGTACGTGCGTCAATACAATATGGATCAGACTCGACAATCAGGGTAAACGAATCCCGTCATTCCAATGTCCTCTATACCATATCTAGATACGAAATGACTCAAGATTATCGAAGGCCCGTTGATGCCATAAGGTGACTTAATTTTGAGCGGAAAAATCACGTCATGTCTTTAACCATGGAAGGGCTGGACGGGGGAGGCACCGACTCTTCTCGTTCGGATATCATTCTGAACGTCTTTCGGTTTTTGAATCACTATTTTCGGATAATCAGTGACGAATTATCTGTATCGTCATATTCCTCACGGTATTTTGTACTTAATAATGGTGAGCAAGCGACGTTTTAAAACTTTATTGGCACAGCCTCGGAATAAGAACGGTATGCCTCGCAAATTTCATTCAAATCGGTTTAGCGGTCCGATCGGAATCAAAGTTTTCATGCAGGTGTTGCAAATAAAAAAACCTTTCTACATGTCACGTGACTCGAAAGGAAAAAGTAATCGTTTTTATCAGGGCCTCTGAATGTCTTTAATCTTTTGTATTCGGAATCTGTGTTGGGAAATGGAATATTATACGATACAGCGAATGAATATTTTCGAAATTGATTTTTATTGCTATCAATCTTATGCAGCTTTACATTATTTTCACTGGTATATACATATTCAGTCATCAATTGTAAGACGTGCTGGAAGAGAGTGGGAGTCCCTCGTCCAGCAGATGATTCACGTTCTTCCGCTAAAAGTTCTTCAGATTAGCACAAGCGGTTCCGAATATTCCGCTCCGCGGTAGCTGCTAAGAAGTGGCCTGCGAATAGATTCACCAAAATTAGTGAATAAATATATTTAGCATCTTCGTATCAGGTGCAGATACTGTCGATGACACTCACCAATAGTCTTTTCCGCTGCTTCGGTTCAGCTGGACTGGCATTACATGGGATTTATGATGATCCAGTACCTTCAGCTGAGAAAGTGAAATTACGATTCAATGGCAATTACCAGAACACAATGAAAGTATAATTTGAGAAATCATCATATTTTAGTTGATTTTGGAAATAATATGAAAAGTCAAAATACTCAGGATCGTAGTTGAGCAGTACTAAACTGGTGGTACAGTGAAAATCAGGGATCGAATGTTGAGTATCAAATACGTTTGCCTAACTGGAGGCTAAGGAAATAGATCAATTTATGAAAGCCTCATTGGAATTTGGTTTGTCGCAAACGATAGATCTCAGTATGACAATTATATTTCAAATGGCACGATTGTTTCCAACTTACTAGGAAGCCTGAAAGCAGCATTCAAAATCGCATTGACTAGGGCGTTGATTGAGTCGAATATTTGAGTAAAACTCAACACACTACGTTGGATGTGATCGTCGGGACCTGGAAATTAAAAGATACCTCGATAATTTAGACAATTCTCAAGTGCTAATTGAGGCGCGATATTTTAGATGTGCACAATCGTCTTCAACTCACGTCCGGCTGCCGTTCCAGTTCTTCGCGAATCGGTTATCATTCTTCTTCTTACGGGGTTGACAATACCTGAAATTTGAATACAGAGGTTATGATCAAGTCATCTTCGACTCTCACTCAGTTCTAACAACAGCTGGATGAAAATCAAGCTAGGCTTGATGTATTTTTCGAATGAGTGTCACTTACCCAAGAATCCATTAGCCATTTCTGTTTGGGTTCCTGAAAATAAAATACGAGTATCATGACAGAGTGGAAATTCACCAATTGACGCATGATATAATGACAAAAAGTGAGAAAAAAAAATGAAATATGAAGAATCAAAATAGAAAATCTCGGTCAATTAAAACAATTTCTCGACTTCACCCTGATATGTGAAGCGAACAGTAGGTCACAAAAACATTTTTAAAGGGTAAAAGTCGTCTTCAACTCACCCCTATCACCCCTTACGATAGAATTTACAGCGTTACTGAGATAGGTTCCGGCATTCGTCAAAGTAACTGAAATAGAAATAGAGAGGTCCTGAATATCAAACGGAATGATTTTTCAGAATACGGAGACAAAGATAATTCGAGCGGTTTGGTAGACGTATAAATCGGTCAAGTGAGTGTATCCACTTATCACTTACTACCGTCTGCAGTGGCCATCTCGAGGGTAATCTGGGAACCGCTATCTGCAGAATAAAATAGGTACATCATGACACTATTGTACTTTGTCAATATTTGACGCATCTCTTAGTAGCTATGACTTGAATATCTGCATTGGGTGACATTGTTTTGAACTTACTAGCGGACAGCCGTCTAACATCATGCGCAAGTATTGTCAGTCGTCTTTGGACATTTGCCATGTTACCTGAAATTTAGGTAAAAAGGACTGTGATTAAGTCGTCATTCCGCGGTGCTCGACTCGCTTGAGCTAAATTCGAACAACAAGTGAATATCTGTCATTATCGAAAATCTTTGTATCGTTAACTTACGGTTCATTCTGTCAGCCTCGGCTGGGTCGACGCCTGAAACAAAATTCAGGATATCATGACAATACTTGACGAATCGAGTGGAACCTGACATGTTGAAAATGGTTTGAACATTCCGTATAGCATAAAATGTAGAGAATAAAATGGTTCCGAACAAAGAGCATAACGTTCAAAAAACACATTTTATCTATATCGTGATGACGTACGCATAGTTTTTATTTTCAATGATTCAATGAATCTTACCACCTGCAGAACATACGTGCTACGAAATGTTAAGTGTGCTGTTAAATATTTCGTGACACAACACTTCAAAAGTTGTTTGCTCTCGATATACATGAGCTCGATGAATGGTCGATTTTCCACTTCGGTACCATTTTACGGTTTTAAATTTTACTTTCTGTGATACGAAAATGTAGACATAACAAAATAACTATGCTGTTAAATGTTTCGAGACACAATACTTGAAAAATTGATTGCTTTCGATATACGTCCATGAGTTCCATTTTGGCTGTTGGAATTGGAATCAATAATTCGAATATTCTCAATTTGAATATTGTATCCTTGTTGTATCGAGAATATTTTACTCCCTGATGCAAAAATATTTCTACGTTTATCTACAGAACAGGTTTTTTTCACCTGTTGATGATGTCCCTACTGAAAAAGATAACATAAAATATCACATGAAGAAATATGTGATAATTTACGTAATAAATTATGAAAAGTTATGACCAAAATCCATACTTAAATTATTACGTAAATTATTACGTATCTTATTATGTGATTTCTTAAATGATCCACCAGATGTATGTATGGCAGGTATTTAGCTCGAATCATCAGCTATACTAAACTGATAAAATTTACGAAATTAGGGATGGGCGATACAGTATCGATACTCTCGGTATCGATACTTTTGGCCGAAAATATCGTTATTTTGTATCGATACTTTGCGTAACGATATTTTAGAGTATCGATACACGGCGGTCAATATTGGTATTCGATACACTGCCGCCTAAATTCTGTCTCTTTGAAAGATTCAGAGCGTATTAAAGTGATATAATATATATTGTACTCTTAGTACTATAGTTATGAAGAAAGATGTATAAGTAAAACAAATATGTTGGAACTTGGAACCAAATTATTGGAATAAAAATACACAGTGTGTAAATGATTTGAAAATTTTGAACCCCAATTATTATTTATAAAGAGAAAGAATATAATTTCAGTGATACTGGCATAGTTTGGGAAAATTGCTATAATACTCATCGATATTGGTAGTATCGATACAATTCCAGCCAAATATTGGATGTATCGATACTTTAGCGTCCGATACGTATCGATACGCTGTATCGATACTTTAGAGCTGTATCGCCCATCCCTCTTTCTACGCCCTTGCCATACAAATAACTATTGTGGCAAACGATAGATCTCAGTATGACAATAAATTATATTTCTAATGGTACGATTGTTTCCAACTTACTATGGGCAAACAAAGCATCATCCAAAATCAAATTGGCTAGGGAGTTGATTGATTCGAATGCTTGCTCAAATCCGAACACAGTACGTCGGATCTGATCGTCGGGATCTGGAAATTAAAAGATACCTCAATAATTTAGAAAATTTTCAAGTGCTAATTGAGGCGCGATATTCTAGACGGGTACAATCGTCTTCAACTCACGTCCGGCTGTCTGGCCTCTTCTTTGTATATCGGGTATCATTTTGGATCTTACTTTTGTGACAAAACCTGAAATTGGAATACAGAGGTTATGATCAAGTCGTCTTCGACTCTCACTCAGCTCTAACAACAGCTGGATGAAAATCAAGCTACGCTTGATGTATTCTTCGAATGAGTGTCACTTACCCGCTAAACCGGCAAGAATTGCTTCTTTGGTTCCTGAAAATAAAATAGGCGTATCATGACAGAGTGGAAATTCAACAGTTGACGTATGATACAATGGCAATAATTCCCAATAAACACAAAAAAGTTGAATACACGTTTAAAAATGGTGGATCAAAAACACAAACACGTGTAGAAGAAACGTTTAATATTCATTGAGAGAACACGTATCGGAGACGATGTAATGTCCGGCCGTTCCACTGGTTTTTGATCGTTTAAAAGACGTGTATTTTCCAACTTTTACACCATCAATATCATTGTGTTTGAGAAAAGTTAATTGAACGTAATATTTATTCGTTTATGTGGCCGTTATAGTTGAAGAAAATTTTACGAAAAAGTTTTTTTTTTACTTTTTACTGGCTATTTTCGGTGTTTCAGGTTAACCTAACCTATATTCGAGTACACACGTCAATTAAAACGCATTTTGAGTTCGCTGTAACTTTTTTGGTTCCCTAAGACCTAGCCGGGGCTTGAACCCGGAACGCTCGCCGCTGTTCGTATTACTAGTCGCACGACCTAACCACTACGCTATACCGCCGCTTGAATAACACTGCAACGTTTCGATATATGCATTCACCAGGGACAATGATGAGATGTTCAGAAATCTAGATTTATCATCTCTCTAATTGTTTGTTCGATCGCGTCGTGTATGTTCCTGAAATTATAGGAGGAAGAAATAAACTGATTGATGTAATTTACACGTCTTCCAGACACGTAATTACACGTGATCTTTAGACCAGCCCATGACACAAGACTACAACCCGAGCCCGAACACGTCATACGTCAAATTATACGTCACGTTGATGCAACGTTTACACTTACACGAATGATCAACGTGTTTACACGTGGAACCAACGTCAAATTATCGTTTGGGGCCGTGCATAAATTACGTAACGCAGTTTTTGGGCGATATCGACCCCCCCATGTAACGCTCCGTAATGCTAAGCGGACCCCCCCCCCCCCCCCCCCGTAGGTATCGTAACACCGGGTTTTACTCTCATATGCGTTAAAATAATAACAATACAGTTATTTCTATCAATTCAGTTTCAAGTAGAAGCGGGGTATTGGAGTGATGAAAGAAAAGTGGACAACGCGTGAAACGAGACAAGTAACGCGCATGCGCGACTGAAGAGCAAATATGACGACAATACATCTGACACGGCGAATTCGCTCGCATGCGCGCGAATTTTGAATTAGATATCAATCTTTTTACGAGGAAAGCTGAAAGAAGCGATAAAATGCGTTACGTAATTTATGAACGGCCCCTTTAGAAAAAATAACGGTATACACGTGATTCTTCAACGTTAGATTCACGTGTATAAAACGTGGATGGAAGACTTGTGGATGGATAAACGTGTAATTTTTCCACCAACACCATATTTCCACCAATTTTACGTGGAATAAACGTGTTCTACACCATCTTGTGTTTACTGGGAAGTGAAAAAAAGAATGAAATATAAAGAATCAAAATATAAAATTTCGGTCGTTTAAAACAATTTCTCGACTTCACCCTGATATGTGAAGCGAACAGTAGATCACAAAAAAAATTTTAGAGGGTAAAAGTCGTCTTCAACTCACCCCCGGTACCCTCTAGGATATCACCTACAGCGGTCGCGAAGTAGACTCCGGCATACGTCAAAGTAACTGAAATAGAAATAGAGAGGTCCTGAATATCAAACGGAATGATTTTCCAGAATACGGAGACAAAGATAATTCGAGCGTTTTGGTAGACGTATAAATTGGACAAGTGCGTGTATCCACTCATCACTTACCAGCGTCTCTGTTGGTCAGCTCGGAATCGCTATCTGCAAAATAAAATAGGGACATCATGACACTGGTGTAGTTTGTCAATATTTGACGCATGTCTTAGTAGTTATGCCTTGAATATCTTCATTGGGTGACATTGTTTTGAACTTACTCATGGCGGAAATCTGTCTAACATCATCCGCAAGAGCTAACAGTCGGCTTCTGACATTTGCCAGGTCACCTGAAATTTAAGTAAAGAGGACTGTGATTAAGTCGTCATTCCGCGGTGCCCGACTCGCTTGAGCTAAATTCGAACAACAAGTGAATATCTTTCATTATCGAAAATCTCTGTATCTTTAACTTACTGTTGATTCTGGTACGCTCGGTTGGGGTGACTCCTGAAACAAAAATCAGGATATCATTTCATGAAAATACTTGACGAATCGAGTGGAACCTGACATTTTGAAAATGGTTTGATCATTCCGTGTAGCATAAAATGTAGAGAATAAAATAGTTCCAAACAAAGAGCATAACGTTCAAAAAACACATTTTATCTATATCGTAATGACGTACGCATAGTTTTTATTTTTAACGATTCAATGAATCTTACCACCTGCAGCATATACGTGCTACAAAATATTAAGTATGCTGTTAAATATCGCGTGTCTATTGGCATAAGGTCGTAAGCGCCAAAAATGCGATTTTGTTGGCAAAAGGTCGTATAATTTTTTTTCACGCCATTCCCTCTGAAAACGGCCAAGACGTATAGATCAATTGAAATTACGAGATCGAAAAATGTAAGTGCAAAAGGTCGTAAGTTGGGCGGATACGTGGTTCTTTCATTAAAATTTTTAAGGAAAAATAAAAAAACAACGTAAAGACATAACGTCGTAAGCGCCATTTTATTTCATGATTTTTAATGATTTTTTCAAATAGTTGTAGAAAATTTGTAAAAAGGAAAAAATTGTAAAACGCAAAGATAAATTGAAAGAACGAACATTTTAAGAAATTTGATGAAAAATATTGGTAGTTGAAACCAGAAGGTCGTGAGCGCCATTTTGATTTTTTATCTCTCACGATTTTTTTGAATAGCTGTAAAAACTCGTAAAACGCAAAGATAAATTGAAAGAACGAACATTTTTAAAAATTCGATAAAAAATATTGGCAGTTTAAAGCAGAAGGTGGTATCCGCCCAACTTAGGACCTTTTGTACTTACATTTTTCGATATCGTAATTTCAATTGATACGTTTTGAACGTTTTCAGAGCGATTGGCGTGAAGAAAAAAATTATATGATTTATGCCATTATAAACAGCAAACTGTCGTTTAATGGCGCTTTGTACGTCCTTATGTCATTAGACACGCGATATTTCGTGACACAACACTTCAAAAATTGATTCTTTTCGATATACGTCCATGAGTTCCAGTTTGGCTGTCGGAATAGAAATCAATATTTCAAATATTCTCAGTTTGAATATTGTATCCTTGTTCTATCGAGAATATTTCACTCCTTGATGCAAAAATATTTCTACTGTTATCTACACAACAGGTTTTTTTCACCTGTTGATGATGTGTGTGAATAATTGCATAATTGCAATGCTGACGTGGAAGCTATCGAACCACTTGACTCTCAATTAGTTTTTTTTTACGTTATTCTCACTTATACGTGTGTATTTTCTAGCGTATCCGATTGAAATAAGTATAAGTGAGGTTTCATTGTATTGGAAAATAGAACGTTCGAGCATGTGCTATTAGTCTGTAACTTACCGCTGGCAAAACCCACGCACACCAATGAGGTGACAAGGAGACAGAAGATCTTGTTCATGTTGAAGGTAGCCACTTACTTCGTTAGAAATAGGTTTCTGGTTATAATTCGTCCGATCCGTCGTATTTATACACAGCAGGAGACCTCCTACCACGTCGATAACTTAACGTAGGCTATGAACATAAAAGTGGTAACGTATGTCGCGTGTCTAATGACATAAGGACCTAAGCGCCATTATACGACGTTTTGCTGTTTATAATGGCATAAAGTCGTATAATTTTTTTTTCACGCCAACCGCTCTGAAAACGTTCGAAGCGTATAGATCAATTGAAATTACGAGTTCGAAAAATATAAGTGCAAAAGGTCGTAAGTTGGGCGGATACGATCTTCTGCTTTTAACTGCGATTTCTTTTATCGAATTTTTCGAAACGACGTCAATTTCAATTTACCTATCTTTGCGATTTACGAGTTTTTAAAGATATTTAAAAAAATCGTGAGAAATAAAAAAAAATCAAAATGGCGCTGACGACCTTCTGCTTTTAACTACCAATATTTTTTATCGAATTTTTTTCAATGGTCGTTCTTTCAATTTATCTGTGCGTTTTACGAGTTTTTACAGCTATTTAAAAAAATCGTGAGAAATAAAAAAATCAACATGGCGCTGACGACCTTCTGCTTTTAACTACCAATATTTTTTTATCGAATTTTTGAAATGGTCGTTTTTTCAATTTATCTTTGCGTTTTACGAGTTTTTACAACTATTGGAAAAAAACATTTAAAAAATGGCGCTTACGACGTTTTGCATTTACGTTGTTTTTTTATTTTTATTTCAAACTTATGACCTTTTGCACTTACATCTTTCGATCTCGTAATTTCAATTGAACGTTTTGGCCGTTTTCAGAGCGAATGCCGTGAAAACATAGTTATTTGTGTATCAAGGGCGCAAAAGGCTATTTTGCGAGTATGCAATTTGCGGCACGAGCCGAAGGCGAGTTGCTGTAAAAGCAGACTCGTCATAATAGCCTTGCGCCCATGATGCACACGATGTTTTTCTCATCACCTGGTCTGCAGAAATGCCTCTTTTCAGACCGAGTGAGCGCGCGGAAAACAGGATTTTGCGCCCTAGGGCAGGAAAAAGTCTCTTTCGCCCGCTTCTAGCGGGCGGAAAAAGACGTTTCCGCCCGAGGGCGAAAAGACCTGTTTTCCGCCCGCTCAAGAGGTATGAAAAGTGGCATTTTGCGACCGGGTGTGAGAAAAGGAGATTTTCGCCCCCGAGCGTGTAGTTTGCTGCACGAGGGGGAGGAGAGGCTGCACGAGTCGCGAGCCGAAAACGAGGGTAGCAAACTACACCGAGGGAGTGAAAAGTCCTGCGACCGCGGTGCACACCGTATTTTTTTCCACCATGAACGGAAAGGTCGATTTTCCGGGCAAAACGGTGATCATTTGAGGTTATGTGGCTGAAGTGTAGCGCGGCCGGTACGGAAACTAAAAGCAGGGAGAAAAGAGTTTCAGGAAAGAAAGACCGGGGAAGAAACACTTACCGGGAGGGAAGACTTCCCGGTCGGTGAAACCACTGTTTGCTCCCCGAAAACAGGTAGCAAAATCGGCCTTTCCGTTCATGTATGGAAAAAAATATATTTTTTCAGTATGACGCGATGCTTCAGCAACAATGAAACTCACAGAACCTGTGAGTCATATCATCCCACATATTGTGTGAAATTTTTATTGGAAAAAGAAGTTTCATTTTTAAGAAAATGAGTTTTTCTGATTTTCAAGATAATGTGCGTCATTCGGTTGATTTTCTGAATTCTTGAAATCTCTCTTCGGATTTTGAGGGAATGCAGGTGAAAAAAAAAAAATGCACAAAATGTGACAACGAATGATGAACGTCAAGAAATTTTTGATGAATTCAGATGATGTGGACGCCAATTCATCCACCTCTGAACAAAATTATATTTGAATTTAGGTATTCGTAGTCCACGATGCACAACTGTATCAATATGGTACAGGCGATGATAAAACTTTATTGAATATTCAGAAGTGATCACGAATTAACGATTCAAGTACTTGCGTCAATACAAAATGAATCAGACTCGGCAATCGGGTTGAACGAATCCCGTCATTGAAATGTCCTCTATACCATATCTAGATACGGAATGACTCAAGATTATCGAAGGCCCGTTGATGCCATAAGGTGACTTAATTTTGAGCGGAAAAATCACGGCATGTCTTTAACCATGAAAGGGGTGTACGGTGGATCGAGGCACCGACTCTTCTCGTTTGGATATCATTCTGAACGTCTTTCGGTTTTTAAATCACTATTTTCGGATAATCTGTGACTAATTATCTGTATCGTCATATTCCTCACGGTATTTTGTACTTAAACATGGTTAGCGAGCGACGCTTGAAAACTTTATTGGCACAGCCTCGGAATAAGAACGGTATGCCTTGCAAATTTCATCCAAATCGGTTTAGCAGTCCGAACGGAATCAAACTTTTCATGCAGATGTTGCAAATAAAAAAACCTTTTCACATGTCACGTCACTCGGAAGGAAAAAGTAATCGTTTTTATAAGGGCCTCTGAATGTCTTTATTCTTTTGTATTCGGAATCTGTGTTGGGAAATGGAAAATTTATACGATACAGCCAATGAATATTTTCGAAATTGATTTTTATTGCTCACAATCTTTTGCAGCTTTACATTATTCTCACTGGTATATACATATACAGTAATCAATTGGAAGACGTGCTGGAAGAAAGTGGTAGTCTCTCGTCCAGCAGATGATTTACGTTCTTCCACAAAAAGTTCGTCAGATTAGCACAAGCGGTTCCGAATATTCCGCTCCGCGATAGCTGCTAAGAAGTGGCCTGCGAATAGATTCACCAAAATTAGTGAATAAATATTATATTTAGCATCTTCGTATCAGGTGATACTGTCGATGAAACTCACCAATAGTCTCTTCCGCTGCTTCGGTTCAGCTGGACTGGCATGGGATTTATCGATGTTCTGGAGCCAAACCTGCCAATCTTCGAGATCTTCCTAAGTTAAATTACGATTCAATGGCAATTACCAGAACACATTGAAAGTATAATTTAAGAAATCATCATTTTTTAGTTGATGTTGGAAATAATATAAAAAGTGAAAATATTCAGGATCGTAGTTTCGCAATACTAAACTGGTGGTACAATTGAAATCAGTGATCGAATGTTGAGTGTGAAATACGTTTGCCTAACTGGAGGCTGAGGAAATAGATCAATTTATGAAAGCCTCATTGGAATTTGGTTTGTAGCAAACGATAGATCTCAGTGTGACTATTATATTTCTAATGGTACGATTGTTTCCAACTTACTAGGGGCAGCCGCGATAGCAGCGTCCAAAATCTCAACGACTAGGGGGTAGATTGAGTCGAATACCTGAGTAAATCTGAACACATTAAGTTCGATCTGATCGTTGGGCACTGCAAATTAAAAGATACCTCAATAATTTGGACAATTTTCAAGTGCTAATTGAGGCGCGATATTCTAGATGGGCACAATCGTCTTCAACTCACGTCCAGCTGTCCTTCCAGTTCTTTGATAATCGGTTCTCATTTTGGATCTTACTGGGTTGATAGAACCTGAAATTGGAATACAGAGGTTATGATCAAGTCGTCTCCGACTCTCACTCACTTCTAACAACAGCTGGATGAAAATCAAGCTACGCTTGATGTATTTTTCGAATGAGTGTCACTTACTCCGGAATTTGGCACAAACTTGATCTTTGGTTTCTGAAAACAAAATAGGCGTATCATGACAGAGTAGAAATTCACCAATTGACGCATGATATAATGGCAATTAGTGAAAAAAATTATGAAATATGAAGAATCAAAATAGAAAATCTCCGTCAATTAAAACAATTTCTCGACTTCACCCTGATGTGTGAAGCGAACAGTAGATCACAAAAACATTTTTGAAGGTTGAAAGTCGTCTTCAACTCACCCCCCTTGCCCTTTAGGATAGAAGCTACAGCGTTTGCGAGATAGTCTCCGGTTCCCCTCAAAGTACCTGAAATAGAAATAGAGAGGTCCTAAATATCAAACGGAATGATTTTCCAGAATACGGGGACGAAGATAATTCGAGCGTTTTAGTAGACGTACAAATTGGTCAAGCAAGTGTATCTACCTATCACTTACCAGCGTCTCCGACGTCGATCTCGGAACCGCGATCTGGAAAACAAAATAGGTACATGATGACACTATTGTACTTCGTCAATATTTGACGCATGTCTTAGTAGCTATGACTTGAATATCTTCATTGGAAGACATTGTTTCGAACTTACAGAAGGACATCTGTCTAATATCACACGCAAGTGTTGACAGTCGGCTTTTGACATTTTTCACGTAATCTGAAATTTAAGTAAAGAGGACTGTGATTAGGTCGTCATTCCGCGATTCTCGACTTGCTTGAGCTAAATTCGAACAACAAGTGAATATCTGTCATTATCGAAAATGTCTGTATCTTTAACTTACGGTTGATTCTGTCAGCCGCGGTTGGGTTGTCACCTGAAACAAAAATCAGGATATCATCACAATACTTGACGAATCGAATGGAACCTGACATGTTGAAAATGGTTTGAACATTCCGTGTAGCATAAAATGTAGAGAATAAAATGGTTCCGAACAAAGAGCATAACGTTCAAAAAACACATTTTATCTATATCGTGATGACGTACGCATAGTTTTCATTTTTAACGATTCAATGAATCTTACCACCGCAGCGCATACGTGCTACAAAATGTTAAGTGTGCTGTTTAATATTTCGTGACACAACACTTGAAAAATTGATTGCTTCCGATATAGGGGAGACCGGGGCAAAGTGGATACCCTAAAACTAATTCGGACATAAAACATAAAATATCTACTAAAGCTTTATCATGTCGTATATATTTTGTAGTTTGTACCTTTAGGTAAGCGATTATGACGGTCAAACCCGATATTATTGCGATGTGCTTGCGTCATAATCGATATAAACCTAACCTGCAAACTGATCACTTTACCCCGATGCTGGGGTAAAGTGATCACGCTTATGGGGCCAAGTGGAAAAATTCGTATTATGACGGATTCCTTATTCGTATTAGGATGAAAATAACGTCAAAACATTGCAAAATCTGTACGTATTGCCCTGAGTCTGATAAAAGCACGTGACTGTGAAAATTGTGATACCTACTCGAATCGAAAATGTTCGAAACACGACACCGCTGTCGCGATTCAAATGTCACCCGAAGTGAGGTTAGGTTGACGCTCGGCGGCTAACAGCGCTCGTGGCGTACATGGCCACTTTTTCCCGTTCATATTACCCCGCAGGTAACCCAACAACAATTTAATTGAAAACTTGATGCAAACTATGTTTAACAAAAAAAAAATTGATAGTACCATTAAGTAGACGTTTCAAGGAATCGAGAAAAAAATAAACCTAGTCAAAACATGCCATTGACGGCACGATAATCCGAAATCTGATTTGACGGAAATTATCAATCTACACGGCGTGAAACTAAATTGATTGATTTTTCCCGAAATATTGAATATTTCATAGGGTTCAACTATTTCATTTTGTAAAGTACGTCAGCACAAACCCTCGGTGTAAATACTGCCTTCTTAGAATCGCTCAACAAGAAATTATTCGAGATGGTCACTTTACCCCGCTGTCCACATTACCCCGGTCTCCCCTACGTCCATGAGTTCCTGTTTGGCTGTTGGAATTGGAATCAATAATTCACATATTCTCAGTTGGAATATTGTATCCTTGTTGTATCGAGAATATTTTACTCCTTGATGGAAAAATATTTCTACGTTTATCTACAGAACAGGCTTTTTCACCTGTTAATAATGTGTGTGAATAATTGCAATGCTGACGGGGAAGCAATCGAACCACTTGACTCTCAATTAGTTTTTCTTTACGTTATTCTCACTTATATGTATGAATTTTCTAGCGTACCCGATTGAAATAAGTATAAGTGATGTTACAATGTATTGGAAAATAGAACATTCGAGCATCTGCTGTTGGTCTGTAACTTACCGCTGGCAACACCCACGTACACTAATGATGCGACAAGAAGACAGACGATCTTGTTCATGTTGAAGGTAGCCACTTACTTCGTTAGAAATAGGTTTTTTCCGGCACAGGCATGAACAAGTCACTTTTTGACGCCTGTTTTCGGTCCGTAAAGTGGCACTTTTTTCGGCTAGCCATAAAAATTTTTTTTTCGGCCCGCCATAAGAAACGCCACTGCACGGACCTCAACTGGCGTCAAAGTGACTCTTCATGCCTTTGCCGGAAAAAAATATCGTATGGGGCGCACCCGTAAAGTAACTGTTCGGCGAGGTTATGTTTTTAGTACTCTCCGTTGGCTTTACCTTAGGCTCGCCTTCGGCTCGCCGGTAAAACCAACGGCTCGTACGAAAAACATAACCTCGCCCGAAAACAGTGACTTTACGGGCATGCCACATAATATACTATTCCGCACGCCGTGCGTAAAGTTCGATCTTACGCACACAAGCGTGCGTGTAATCGGACTTTACGTGCGTTTGGGATGAAAAATTTTGATCGATACATGTGCGAAAGTTGTTTTTCGCACTTGCATCGAAATATACTATTCTGGTTAGAATTCGTCCGATCCGTTGTATTTATACACAGCAGAGAGACCCCCTACCACGTCGATAACTTAACGTAGGCGATGAACAAAAAATTGGTACCGTATGTCGCGTGTCTAATGACATACGGACGTAAGCGCCATTATACGACGTTTTGCTGTTTATAATGGTATAAAGTCGTATAATTTTCTTGTTCACGCCATCCGCTCTGAAAACGTTCGAAGCGTATACATCAATTGAAATTACGAGATCGAAAAATGTAAGTGCTAAAGGTCGTGAGTTGGGCGGATACGACCTGCTTTTAACTACCAATATTTTTTATCGAATTTTTTTTTAAATCGTCGTTATTTCAATTTATCCTTTCGTTTTACGAGTTTTTACAACTATTTGGAAAAATCATTACAAATCATTGTAAAAATGGCGGTCACGACGTTTTGCCTTTACGTTGTTTGTTATTTTTCCTTAAAAATTGTAATGAAAGAACGACGCATCCGCCAAACTTATGACCTTCCCCACTTACATTTTTCGGTTTTGTAATTACCAGAACACAGTAAAAGTATAATTTAAGAAATCATCATATTTTAGTTGATGTTTGAAATAATATAAAAAGTCAAAATATTCAGGATCGTAGTTTAGCAGTACTAAACTGGTGGTACAATTGAAATCAGGGATCGACTGTTGAGTATCAAATACGTTTGCCTAACTGGAGGCTAATATAGATCAATTTATGAAAGCCTCAGTGGAATTTGGTTTGCAGCAAACGATAGATCTCAGTGTGACTATTATATTTCTAATGGTACGATTGTTTCCAACTTACTACGGGCAAACAAAGCATCATCCGAAATCGCATCGACTAGGACGTTGATTGAGTCGAATACTTGAGTAAAGTTGAACACATAACGTTCGATCTCATAGTCGGAACCTGGAAATTAAAAGATACCTCAATAATTTGGACAATTTTCAAGTGCTAATTGAGGCGCGATATTCTAGATGGGCACAACCGTCTTCAACTCACGTCCGGCTGCTCTTCCAGTTCTTTGAAAATCGTTTGTCATTTTGTCTTTTGCTGGGTTGACAATACCTGAAATTGGAATACAGAGGTAATGATCAAGTTGTCTTCGACTCTCACTCAGTTCTAACACCAGCCGGATGAAAATCAAGCTAAGCTTGATGTATTTTTCGAATGAGTGTCACTTACCCGCGAATACGGAAGCAATTCCTGGTTCGTTTCCTGTAAATAAAATAGGCGTATCATGACGGAGTAGAAATTCACCAACTGACGTATGATACAATGGCAATAAGTGAAAAAAAATAATAAAATATGGAGAATCAAAATAGAAAATCTCGGTCAATTAAAACAATTTCTCGACTTCACCATGATATGTGAAGCGAACAGTAGATCAGAAAAACCTTTTTAAAGGGTAAAAGTTGTTTTCAACTCACCCCTGTTACTACCCCTTAGGATAGAAGCTACAGCGTATGTGAGATAGCTTCCGCTTCCCATCAAAACATCTGAAATAGAAATAGAGAGGTCCTGAATATCAAACGGAATGATTTTCCAGAATACGGAGATAAAGATAATTCGAGCGTTTTGGTAGACCTATAAATTGGTCAAGTAAATTTATCCACTTATCACTTACCAGCGTCTGCGCGGGTCATCTGGGAACCGATATCTGAAAATAAAATGGGTACATCATGACACTATTGTACTTTGTCAATATTTGACGCATGTCTTAGTAGTTATGACTTGAATATCTTCATTGGGTCACATTGTTTTGAACTTACAGCCGGACATCCGTCTAACCTCTTGCGCAAGTACTGACAGTCGGCTTTTGACATTTTCCACGTCACCTGAAATTTAAGTAAAGAGGACTGTGATTGTCATTCCGCGGTGCTCTACTCGCTTGAGCTAAATTCGAACAACAAGTGAATATCTGTCATTATCGAAAATCTCTGTATCTTTAACTTACGGTTGATTCTGGTACGCTCGGTAGGGGTGACTCCTGAAACAAAAATCAGGATATCATATCATGAAAATACTTGACGAATCGAGTGGAAGCTGACATTTTGAAAATGGTTTGAAAATTCCGTGTAGCATGAAATGTAAAGAATAAAATGGTTCCAAACAAAGAGCATAACGTTCAAAAAAACACATTTTGTCTATATCGTGATGACGTACGCATAGCTTTCATTTCTAACGATTCAATGAATCTTACCACCTGCAGAGCATACGTGCTACAAAATGTTAAGTGTGCTGTTAAATATCGCGTGTCTAATCGCATAAGGTTGTAAGCGCCAAAAACACGATTTTTGTGGCAAAAGGTCGCATAATTTTTTTTTCACGCCATTCGCTCTGAACACGGCCAAAACGTATAGATCAATTGAAATTACGAGATCGAAAAATGTGAGTGCAAAAGGTCGTAAGTTGGGCGGATACGTCGTTCTTTCATTACAATTTTTAAGTAAAAAAAAAGCAACGTAAAGGCAAAACGGCGTATCCACTATTTTTTTTCTTCAATTTTTCATGATTTTTTCAAATAGCTGTAAAAACTCGTATAACGCAAAGATAAATTGAAACCACGGGCGTTTAAAAAAATTCGAAAAGAATATTGGTAGTTAAAAGCAGCAGGTCGTGAGCGCCATCTTGATTTGTTTTATTTCTCACGATTTTCTCCTGATTTTTTTGTTTTTTTCAATTTTTCATGATTTTTCCAAATATAGCTGTAAAAACTCGTGAAACGCAAAGGAGAATCGAAATCGACGTCGCTTCGAAAAATTCGATAAAAGAAATCGCAGTTAAAAGCAGAAGGTCGTATCCGCCCAACTTACGACCGTTTGCACTTAGATTTTTCGATCTCGTAATTTCAATTGATACACTGAAAAAAAAATATCTCCCCGAAAGCAAGAATTCTGGTTCCCTCAGCCAGAACGTACATCGCACCGATAGCAGCGCCTTTGTCAAGCTGTGGCAACTGAACAACTCTGCCAAACGTATCTAAGTTGCTCGAAGAACACGTATCGCTGCAGGAGCGATACAAGAAATATTATTCTCTGCAACGATGACAGTGTATAGCCGACTACAGTGTATTCAGATCATTAATTGACTTACAGATAGACCTGCAGTTAGTTATCTGGCCTTTATGATTTTGACTCCAATACGAGAAAGCGTCTAAATTTTTTCTCGCAAAAGAGGTTATGCTAGATAAAGGTGTGACGGTTCGAAGTAACTAAATGATATCGCTGCTGTAGCGTTACACATTGCTCATGCAACTATAATGTTCATTCTTACGGTAAGGAACTGCTCTGAGCGATAAATTAAATCGCTGGGGAATCGAAAAATTTTTCCCAGTGTACGTTTCGAACGTTTTCAGAGCGATTGGCGTGAAAAAAAAATTATACGACTTTATGCCATTATAAACAGCAAAATGTCGTGTAATGGCGCTTACGTCCTTATGTCATTAGACACGCGATATTTCGTGACACAACATTTCAAAAATTGATTGCTTTCGATATACATCCAGTCGGAATTGAAATCAATAATTCAAATATTCTCAGATTGAATATTGTATCCTTGCTGTATCGAGAATATTTTACTCCTTGATGCAAAAATATTTCTACGTTTACACAACAGGTTTTTTCACCTGTTGATGATGTCTGTGAATAATTGCAATGCTGACGTGGAAGCTATCAAACCACTTGACTCTCAATTAGTTTTTTTTTACGGTATTCTCACTTGTGTGTATGTATTTTCTAGCGTACCCGATTGAAATAAGTAAAAGTGAGGTTTCATTGTATTGGAAAATAGAACGTTCGAGCATGTACTATTGGTCTGTAACTTACCGCTAGCAACACCCACGCACACCAATGAGGCGACAAGAAGACAGACGATCTTGTTCATGTTGAAGGTAGCCACTTACTTCGTTAGAAATAGGTTTCTGGTTAGAATTCGTCCGATCCGTCGTATTTGTACACAGCAAGAGACCCCCTACCACGTCGATAACTTAACGTAGGCGATGAACAACAAATTGGTAACGTACGTCGCGTGTCTAATGACATAAGGACGTAAGCGCCATTATACGACGTTTTGCTGTTTATAATGGCATAAAGTCGTATAATTTTTTTTTTCACGCCGATCGCGCTGAAAACGTTCGAAACGTACCAATTGAAATTACGAGTTCGAAAAATGTAAGTGCAAAAGGCCGTAAGTTGGGCGGATACGACCTTCTGCTTCTAACTGCGATTTCTTTTATCGAATTTTTCGAAACGACGTCGATTTCGATTCTTCTTTGCGTTTCACGAGTTTTTACAGCTATGTGGAAAAATCATGGAAAATTGAAAAAAAAATCAAAATGGCGCTTACGACCTTGTGCTTCTGACTACCAATATTTTCTATCGAATTTTTTCAAATGGTCGTTCTTTCAATTTATCTTTGCGTTTTACGAGTTTTAGCTATTAAAAAAAATCGTGAGAAATAAAAAAAAATCAAAATGGCGCTTATGACCTTCTGCTTTTAACCACCAATATTTTTTATCGAATTTTTTTAAATGGTCCTTCTTTCAACTTATCTTTGCGTTTTACGAGTTTCTGCAGCTATTTAAAAAAAATCGTGAGAAATGAAAAAAATCAAAATGGCGCTTACGACCTCTGCTTTTAACTACGAATAGTTGCATCGAATTTTTTTAAATGGTCGTTCTTTCAATTTATCTTTGCGTCTTACGAGTTTTTACAACTATTTGGAAAAATCATTAAAAATCATGAAAAAAATGGCGCTTACGACGTTTTTCCTTTACGTTGGTTTTTATTTTTCCTTAAAAATTGTAACGAAAGAACGACGTATCCGCCAAACTTATGACCTTTTGCACTTACATTTTTCGATCTCGTAATTTCAATTGATCTATACGTTTTGGCCGTTTTCAGAGCGAATGGCGTGAAAAAAAAATTATACGACCTTTTGCCACCAAAATCGCGTTTTTGGCGCTTACGACCTTATGCCATTAGACACGCAATGTCAGTAAAAGCATTGATCTATGTCCCCAGTCTATTCTGGCAATTTCTAAACCACAATACCTCAAATTCGCATGTATAATAGAGCTACGTACCTGTTTCAAATTAACTGGCGAAATTGCGTCCTACTGGTGGCTCTCATAGAATCCCAGATCATAATTTTGCTCTGTGTCTTCGTTAGGTTGATTTTTCAGTTTTGTTGATAGATTTTTACCCTTTTCCATTAGTTTTTTACAGTTACGGTTTGATTGACCGTTTGAGAGCTCGGAACATGCCTCCCTGGAATGTAATTTCCATTTATAGAACTATCAGAGCTTGATACTAAAACGAATTGATTCGAATTCTATTGGAAAAAGCAGAGCGCACTCGGCATCGGTAAAAAATACATTCCCATGCCAAGTAGCAGTATTCAAGTCGTTTGATCGGGTTTTTATTTCCCGACTGTACGCAGAGCTCCGCAACTGATGCCAGGCCAAAGCCACCTCCCAAGCCCTCCCGGATATTCGAAACTGAATGAAAATAATAAAATTGATGAAAAAATGCATGGGAAATGGAAATCAAAAGTCGAACGAGAGCCGGAATGATCGATATTTCAGCTTTTAACTTCGTGTTATTTTTTTTTTCAAGAATCAAAAAACGAAGTTATTCTGATTACTTCAGAATTAAGGGGTTGAGTCTTTTGTCAGATCTTCAGAAAATCATTGAGAGCTATTTTTAGTTTAGACATGATGATAATATGGGAAATATTGGTCATAAAGCGACGTTGTGAGATCCAGTTTTCTTCAAGCTCGCATATCTCAGTGGCCGATGAGAATTTTTGAGTTTTTCAAAAACGAAATTGAAGCTTTATGCTTCTTCTTTCAGCCTAAAAAAAGTTTTCGAAGATCGGTCGACGCGTTCAGATTTTATCCACGTTTCAAGATGCGTCGTTTTTTTTATGTTATCAATTATATGAATTATTCTTCGTTCGACGATATCTCCAGAACGAAGAATCCGATTTTGACGAAATTGGTCTCAATCGATGCGAATTTTCGCTACCCAAAACTGATTGAATTTTTTATTCAATCGGTTAAATAGTTTTCAAATTATTCGAAGAACAAAATTCCCGATTGAAATCAAAATGATATAAGACATCAACGGAATTTTACCAAAAATGGTACCTGAAGCTTTTCACGGTTGTTGATCACTAATCTAGGTTCAAATTCGCAAAATTTCAAATAGTGGCTTCGATACGCCACCAAAAAATAAAAATAAATATTCTGATATCGAACGAAATTGTTACTCCAAGTTTTTTCTTGAAATCCGGAAATTTGACGAGACTGAGCCGAAACTGTTTATACAATTCATGAAATTGATCAGTTTTTTCATTTTCCGTTGATTGTTTCGCTGTTCGGTCGAACTTGAATGTGAAATAGTGAAATTCCAGAGACCTTAAAATACCCATAGTCACATTCTGCAAGCCTCCATTACACCCACGTACGTATAAACTTTAGTATATATGTATTATCCAGCAATTAGCTGTAGTAATTAAAATTTCTAATGCGTTAAGCTAATGAAATTAGAGTCATTGCTCGTGTACCGACGCCATTTTTTTTTACTCGCTGGTATAGCTAATAGTCACCTCCCTAGAGTGTGATGATCTCTTCTCTTTTCCACTCTTCTTCTGTTTTTTTTTTTTTTTTTAATCCTTTTTTTCATATTTCTGCGGTGCTTTTTGCACATCATACAGACGACATCGCTCATAAGGGACGAGATTTCTTCATTTTAATTCCTTTTTTCTACTCCTTTTGTGCGCTCATTTTTCAGCCACTGAAAGCTACGTTTTTTTTTTGTGCAGACTTTTTCTATAAATTGCAACCCTCGCAGTTTTCTGAATAATAGGTTAAAGGCTCAATTAGTAGTCTCGCTATTCGTTAGCGAAACGGTGCACCGTGCTCAACGTGCGCGGAATTATTTACTAACCTATAGCTACGATCCTCCACTTGCTTGCTTGCTTGCTTTTTGAATTAACATTCTCGAAGCGAGTTTGGTGGAGAAACGTACACTTCGATTTATCTACTGATCCGACAGTAGTTTTTTTTTTTTTAAACTCTTGTTTCTTTCTCTATCGAAAATTTTTTGAAAATATTTCTCCCGGCCAATAATTAAAAAAATTGCCTAAAACCCTCGAAATCATCCAATTCGCATAAAAAATTAATACACTTTCGTTTTTTTTTTTTTTTTTTTAGTTCAGAATTGAATAATTCAAAGTGGTGATGAAAAAAGGTGACATAAAATGCCCAGAAATCGTCCGATTTTTTTAAAACAATTCATATTTGTTCTTTTTTCATCGCCTTTTTTTTAACCTTCTTTT
Organism: Euura saliciscinereae; assembly: GCA_018420115.1. Classification (NCBI taxonomy): domain Eukaryota; kingdom Metazoa; phylum Arthropoda; class Insecta; order Hymenoptera; family Tenthredinidae; genus Euura; species Euura saliciscinereae. The sequence continues at coordinate 46,317 of JAFFZH010016055.1, forward strand.
CAAATTATGAAATTCTGACACAAAATTCAGTGTCAGAAACCCTAAAAACTGTAGAATATCGTAATTTTCGTAAAAATCAAATGATTTTTAGTGTTCTGGCCAAGTTTTTCGACATTGGACCAGCTTTTGGTATATTTATTGAAGTCTGAATAAACTCGGAAAATCATATTTCACCTATATCAAAATGTAACCACAAGCATAAGAAGAAATAACCATTTTTTTATCACCCTACATCTAGCTTCCTTTTATTCTTACCTCCGATAAAAACTGACAGTATAAAAGTTACAGTCCATTATTATACAGTTTTCTTTCACCGGCATGGAGTACAGGTGGCAATAGCGTCTTACGAGAAAGAGCACACAAGGTACCTCTCTTCATTTATTCGAAACAAGACAAGCAGAGTTTCGGCTGACTATGAACCAGCCTTTGAACTTCCCAGATTTTTCGAATTTTCCAAATCTGACCTCAGATTCGTGATTAGTGTCCAAAAAAACGTGCAATTACCAATTTTCATCGAAATAAAAACGGTTTTTTTTTGGGGTCACATCGAATGCGCGAAATTTAAATTTTGAAAAATTGACTTCAAATTCGTGATCAGCGACCCAAAAAACGATATGGTACCAAATTTAATTCAAAATCGAAGATTTCGTCATTTTTGTTGTATTTTTTGAAATTTTCTGTCCAAATAATTCAGAAAGTAATGAACCGATCAAAGCCAAAATTTAATCAGTTCTAGGTTCACGAAAACCGCGTCGTTTGAGTCCAATTTGATCGCAATCCGGTTTTTCGTTCTCTCGATATCGTCAGACAAAAATTTGATGACAGTAATTCCTAACCTCAAAACGTGGAGATCCGGTGAAAACTCAACTTTCCATTTTCGGGTTGATTAAAATGGCTTCCATTCTTCTCTGGGAACAGAAAAACGGGAAATCGAGAGAAGACGTTCCTTTTCCTAGTGAATTTCTCTGTCAGAAAAAATCGGTTGGTAACATGGGAGAGTCCCAACGCCTCAAGTGCAGGGAAAGGACTGCGAGGACGAGGAATACTCGATGCGAGTGCCTGCTGCGCGAAATTGACGTCCTTTCGAGTGGACGTCCTCTGTAAAAGTTTTAAGCTCAAATTGGGCGTGGGGTATAATTGCTTCAATTAACATCGAGGGGGTTTTCGGGGTCCACGACGGACGAATGGACGGATGGACACCTTGCCTCCGAAAGACTCGAGAGCCCTCGCTCTCACCCTCGCCGGCCCACCCGCCTCGTCATTCCTACCTACAACGTTTTTCAATGCTTTAGAGTTTGCAGGGGGATGGGATTTGAAAAGGGCGCCCCCAACACTCCTCGGCTTTCACCCTCGGCTCGCGGATGAGCGAGTGACCCTTCAAGTTGTATTCAAACGCTAAATGGACCGCCAAAAGATTTTCTTTTTCAGGAAGAACCCGCTGATTCATTATTTTATAGAATTATTAGAAAAACACAGATTTTTGTCATCATTCATTCGGGGCTTTTCTAAAGTTTCTCTTGAGCTTTTCGATCCGACGAATAAGCAGGCGTCAGGACTGAGTATGAAACAATTGACAACTGGCTCCGGGCCAGGAGCTCTTTCAAACTTTCAAACTACACTTTTCAATGAAACTGTTTAGAGTCTATCTGTTCACAGATTTAACCCTCAGAGTGTAAAGCTCAACGTGTGGTTTTGTCTTTTTGTGCCTGTGTCTCGCTCAAAACCACTTCCACGTGAAAAATGAATCCAAGTACTTCAAAGCTCGTGAAATTTTCTACATAAATGATATCAAAGCCATTGTCAGTGATGTCTAAGTGATTCGAAGTATTTTTGAATGATTTCTCAGTCGTTATGAGACTCAAAGTAATTTTTGAGCAATTTTTTTAATGATGCTGAGCTTTTGAAATGATTTTTTCAGTTCTCAATGACTGTATATTATGAAGGCTCTTCAGGCCTCTTTGGGTTAGTTGGAGCAGAACACTCGAATATTGTAGTAAAAAAATTGTATTTCACAATTAATTAGCGAAGAGGAAAAATAGAAACGTAGCCAGTCGTTGGTTAGAATGGGGTAGAATTGATGCAGTTGGTTGTATTCAGTTTTCGAGGAGTTTCGGAGGAGACCGAGGTCGAAGAGTCTGAGAGTTGGAGGAGATGCAGATAGGGGTTCTGGTACAGGGTAAGCTGCTATCAGTTGTGAATCAGCAAGAGTTTTCAAGTTTTAAGTAGCGCCTGGATAACCTGGGGAAAACTACGACTATAAACTAAACTAAAGTTCAGTGCCACGCAAACTCTTCTTCTTCTCGAGAGTCGCGCCGGTCTTCTCTCACCAGTCAGTAGTTATAAAACTATCTTTTGGTACATAGTTCATCGTTGATGTAGTACCTACCAGCCACTACCTTCTAGGACCTCGACTCTCCAAAGCTGGTGACATGAATTTGCATTCAACAATAAAAAACTGAAGTGCAACAAAATAAATATAGGTCAGGAGACTTCGAGGGTCCCGCCAAGTATGATAAAAAAAAAACGACCAAGTACAATGGAATCTGATCAAGTACGATGAGGACTGACGAAGTACCGTGAAGTTTGACCAATTACGATAAAAAAAAAAAACGATCAAGTACTATGAGGAACTATCAAGTACCATAAATATCGACCCCATAAGATGAAGAAAACCGATCAAGTACAATGAAACCTGATCAAGTACGATGAAGACCGACCAAGTACAATGAAAAAATTGAC